>JAFLJL010017651.1:114816-122316 GCA_018398815.1 Conus ventricosus | reverse complement strand
TAATTTATATTAACACATTCTTTCGGGTCATTAGTGAACCACATTCCAAATACTCGGAATTTAGATGAATTCCATTCCTTACCTAAATGTTCCATATAACGGATTTCAGAATTTTTCTCACTTCCCAGCCAAACGACATCAGTTTTTCCTACATTCATATGAAGGCCTGACACAGAACCAAACTTATCAAGAACAGTTAGTCTCATTATGATCATATGATCATAACTCACCCAGAACATTGTTTACATGACGGTGGTCCCCCCCCTTTGTGGTGTGTGTGTGTGTGTGTGTGTTTTGTGTGTGTGTGTGTGTGGTGTGTGTGGTGTGTGTGTGTGTGGTGTTGTTTTGTGTGTGTGTGTTATGCAAAACTGATACCCTGTTTTTCATTGATCACTGCTATCTTCTCTCAACAAACATCAGCATACTGATGCCAACACATTATTTCACCTGTTACAATGAACATCATCCCACAGCATTGTTTACTTTTTTAAACAACACTTTGTATGAACCTCACAACCCCCCCCCCCCCCCCCCCCCCCCCCCTCCCATAGTGGATGACGAGATTAGCTCCCTTCTCTTGCCCCCTTCTCCCCCCTCACACATCCCCCCCTCACACTACCCCCCTCCCCACCCCCCATAACACCACCCCCCTTTTTCCTCAACCCCCCCCCCCTCCCCTTAATTATCCTTATCACCCATTTAACTTCCACCCTCCTTCCTTCCCTTTTAACATTACTCACACACCTTTCACAACTACCCACCATAACTACTACCACCTCTTTCATCACCCACAAAATAATTTATTTTATCACCTAACTTTTCCAATAGTTCTTTCCATTTTGTTCATGTACTTATAATCCCTTCTCTCTCTCTCTCTCTCTTCTCTCTCTCTCTCTCTCTCTCTCTTCTCTCTCTCTCTTCCTCTCTCTCTCTCTCCCTTTCTTCTCCCCCTTCGTCTCTCTCTCTCCTCTCAATGAATATATACAATTATAATATTAATTTTTTGTTTTTTTCTTCTCCCCCCACCCACCTTAACATTATTATCAATCACCCTTACCACAACCGTCACAAAAATTATCACACCACCCCACTAAACTACCACACCTATCGTATCACACACCCCATCCCCCCGCTCCCCACGCACCCGACCCCCCCTTTTCCTCTCCCATAATCCCCCTTGTCATTTCCGCCGGACGGCTATTCTCCCCACCACATGGACAACAACAGATCAGTCATTTTTCGTTCTTTGTTTGTACTGTCCTAAATGTTAAATGTGATTTTTTTTTGCCTGAAGAAGACCCAAGAGGTTGAAATGCATCGTGTCTTGTCATGTGCTTTGTTTGTCAATGTCATTGGCGGTAACTAACACCCTCTCTTTCAAAATTTGTTATCAAGAACATCTATACAGTTTTCAAAAGAACTCCTATCTCCTGCAAGTAAGAATGCTTTGTCATCAGCGTACTGAGAAATCTTGTGTTCAACATTGTTCACTGAGATCCCATGGATATTGGAATTCTGTCTGACCATAATAGCCAATACTTCTACGCATAACACAAATATATAAGGAGATAGAGGGTCTCCTTGTCTGCAGCCTCTTTTAATTTTAAACCAATCTGAAACCTGACCATTTACAATTACACATGATTTGATATTTTTATAGAATCGTACCTATCCATCTACACATATCATCTTGAAAACCAAATGCTTGCAGTACTTTAAACATAAAGTTCCAGTTTATCGAATCGAAAGCCTTTTCAAAATCTATATTCAAAAGCAGTCCGGGTAGATTATGTTTGTCTAGATAAGCTATCATCATATCATATATTAACCTTAAATTATCTCGAATATATCTATTTCTGATAAGCCCTGTTTGATCTTTATCAGTTATATTTGGTAGAACTTGCTTTAACTGATTTGCTATACAGGATGATCCTATTTTATAAATTACATTTAAAAGTGAGGTAGACAAACCAGTTTTTTTATGTATTGCCTTGGTTTATCGCCTTTAGGGATAGAAGTTATAATTCCTTCTCTCTGTACACAAGATAGCACTCCTTTTCTGAAACTTGCATTAAGTGCTCTTACATCAAATCCACCTAATTTCTTCCAATATACTAAAAAAATTCTGCACTAAAGCCGTCTGTGCCTGGACTTTTTTTATTTTTCATTTTACTCAGAACATACGTAGCTTCTTCTAACGTTATTTCTCCCTCTAATCTTTCTGCGTCTGTTTCGTTTATGCAAGGGATATCATTCACTAAGTTTCTAATCTCACAATCATCTACTACAGATTCAGCATATAATGATTCATAAAATCTCTGCACTTCTTGGATTATATCTTTCTGGTCTATCAAAGTTTTATCTTGCTGGTCTATCAGTCTAGCCATGTTTTTTACTAACATAGTGTCGTTTTTCTAGATTGCAGAAATATTTACTTTCTCCCATCAGCTACCATCAAGCCCTGGACCTTAATAATGCCCCTTCCATTCGTTTTTCATGAATATGTCTAAATTGTTCTTTCTTCATTTCCATTATTAATATGTCTTCTTCCGTTTTCTTTTCAACTTTCTCCAGTTTTCGCATATCCTCTTCTAGCTGTCTCTCTTCATCTGCCAATTTCTTTCTCTTCATTGTAGCATATGCAACTGTTTTTGATCTAAGTTTTATCAGCAGAGAATCGAGGAAGACATCATCTGTGACAGAAAGCTGTGTATTTTCACCCGATGTCTTTTCAACCGCATTTACTGTATATTCTTCTTTGACTTTTCAGTCTTCATATTTATTTCATTTAGTATTTGATTGCACTGAATATGAAGACATCAGGTCGAAGTCTCAGCTATTCGAGATAATAGTAGAGAATGTAAATATCTTCGTGCAAGCTCACCATCTTATTTTGCACGAAAACCCCCTTTTCACAAACAAATCACGTCCTTCTCATGCTACTTTTAGCCAAAATTAACACCTGTTTTTAAACAAGTTAACATGCAAAAACCTCCAAAAATCGGCATAATCATTACTTTAAAATGGGGGCTTACGTGCAAGATAAGATAGGGTGATTGTGAATGAAGATATTTACATTCTCTCCCTCGGCTAAGTAAAGCCTTTAATCACCTAGACCGAGCGATCTCACAAGAACGTTTGACCTAGTTTACTGCACTGCTTTGTAGGCCCAAGCGATCTTGTGAGACCACTTGGCCTAATTGCCGGCCCTGTAAACTAGGTCGAACGTTCTTGTGAGATCGCTCGGTCTAGGCCGCTGCTGTGCTCCTCTTTTTCCAACCAGGCTTGCAACTGGCTTTGGCAGAGTTACAGCAGTAACTGCTGCAGCTGAGCTTTTTTGGCTGTTATTTTAACAAGAGCTAGTAGGAGAGAGTTTACCGAAGAACAGGCTAGTACTATCTCCATATAAATGCTCTAAATATACAATGACGGATGTACTACTACTAGCCATTGTTAAAATAACAGCCAAACACAGTAGTCGGTAGGAGCACAGTCAACACAACCTTCTCGCACGATAGTCAGTTAGAGAATGATGAAATCTACCTCTGCGGCGGCTCATGCGCGACTGAATTGCGCATTGCGGCAATAGATTTTTCTGGAATGATCACCCCCACGATCACGTCACATATGAGTAACACCACACATGAGTCACGCCAAAACAGCTGTGAGGCAGCCCAAGCACAAGCGTGCAGCGGTAGCACTCAGTCAGCTACCTGTTATTGATTTCTCTTCTGATTCTTGCGCAAAACAAGAGGAACTGATTACTTAATTTTTGTAATTGCCGTTTTTATTTGAGTTTAAAAATGAAGCCTGAAGTAGCTACAGAGCTTATTAATATACTTTACGAGTTGGATTGGGAGAGGGAGGCTGATAGAGAAGAGTTAAAGAGCAGGTTTGAAGAATTAATTACTGATCTTTTTGAGCGCATAAATATGCGAGAGAGCGTGAAGCAGGCCATCAGTAAAATACCAGATTCTTGGCCCCAACCAGTTATAAAGTTGTTTGCCATTTTAGTTGATAATATGGCTCCTGAAGATGTTACTCTGACTGTTTCTACTGACTCTGAAGGAGTAGCTATTCGGTTTAATGAAGATCAGGTTTTACGATTAGAAAAGACTATGAATAATAGCTGAATTTACAATTATTTTTTATTGATTTTAGATTTAAAAATGGCTGCCGAACTCAGTGAATCTGATTTAAAGAATTGTAATGAACTATTTGATGAAACAATGAAAGTTTAAACATTGATTTTAGTGAATTTGGTTTGAGAATGATGTAAACAATATAATAAAAGATCATAGTGAACTATTTGACGAAGCAATCAAAGTGATGAACATTGACTGTAGTATTCAGAAAAAGCTAAAATATTAGCAGGTGTTATTGTAAGGTTAACGTGTCTTGAAGTGTTGCAACGCTTGGGTGAAGAATAAAAGCGCGTTTTTACTTACTTTTATTTACATTTTATTTTTTTAATTTACGTAAATATTTGAGTTAAAAAATGAACCTCACAAGCGAGTCTGAGTTTGAAAAACTGCCAGCTAGCGCACTGGTGAAAGGTAGTGACAAACAATTAAGAAAGTATGTTTATGAAGTAGACATGGACATCATTAACCCTCAAACGTTCAGGAAAGCGTGACACATGCTATCTCTAAAATCCCAGAGTCTCTTCAACGCGAGCCGCCAGTAAAAGTGTGTTAACCATTCTGATTGATTATGTAACACCGATGGTAGTAACATAGAAGTCTGGGTTTCAACTAAACAGAAAGAAGTTCTCAGCTATCGCGACTTTAATCTCTGACTGGGCTGATTACATGCTTACACAGTTTAACCATGCAGTGAAGAAAGCAAAATTGCGCGGTCTGGCTGGTCTGAAGGAACAGTCCTTAAATCAAATTGAAACAAACAAATATTATCCTATAGTTGGCAATTCTTACCTTCCTCTCCAAAAGAGTTAGTTTTTAAACGAGCAGTCTTAAACATACATAATTCTGACAGCATGTGTTTTATGTGGTGCGTTTTAGCACATTTACACCCCGTTAAAAAGAACGCAGAAAGAGTCTCTAATTATGAACAATATAACAAGAGCTGAACTTTGATAACATAACCCTTTCCAGTGAGTAGAGAAGCATATTCAGTTTGAAGAGCAAAACAAACCAATCACTGTAAACGTAATCACATGGTCTGCAGTAGAATCTAGTCCTTTTAAGGATTTCTCCCAACGCCCTACTTTAGGCGATTCACTTAACAAACATGTAGACTTGATACTGTTTGCAGATAGTACAAAGAGTCATTATGTATTAATCAGAACAATAAGCAGACTTATGGCTTTTACATCAAAGGATCATGCTAAACAGGAGCTTTGTAGAAGGTGTTTGGTCAGAATTTCTACTATAGAAGCAGCTGCCAGTCATAAGAAACATTGTAAACGTTTGTAGACTGTGAAACCGAACTCCTCACACCTAAACCAGGGTCTAAAGTTAGGTTTAAGAATGTATGCAAAATGCAGATGAGCCCGTACGTGGCTTATGCTGACTTTGAATCAATCTTGCCACAGTACTACGGTCCACAACAACAAGAACAAAAAAACAACCTTATAACCCACCATCAGATCTGTTCTTATGCGTTTATTGTTGTTAGGTCAGATGGGGCACTCACACCCCCAGAGATTTACAGAGGCCCCAATTCGGCTAGTAGATTTTTAGAGCAGATGAAACAACTTCGCAATCAGTTATCCAATGAACTGAACCTTTCAGGCATTGTTATGACCCCTGAAGACAGAAAACGTTATGACTCATCTACACACTGTTGGATATGTAACAGAGAATTATTAGGCGACACAGTGAGAGACCACGATCACATTACTGGAAAGTTCAGAGGAGCTGCACACAACAAGTGTAATCTTCAACTTAAGGTTGACCCTAAGACATGGAAACTGCCTATCTTCTTTCATAACTTAAGAGGCTACAATTCTCATTTTATCATGCAAGCAATGACTTCTGAATATAAGAGGGTTACCTGCATTGCACAGTCTTCAGAAAAGTACATGACTTTTACTCTCGACTGTTTATCCTTTTATGACTCTGCCCAACATCTGATGGGCAGTTTAGATAAGTTAGAGGGATCTCTACAAGACTTTCCAATCACTAAACGATACTTCGACCCATCTTTAGCGCGTAAAGGCATCTATCCTTATGAATACATGGACTCGTGGGAAAGTTTTGACGAGCCGGCGCTACCGCATAAAGACGATTTTTACTCTAGGCTTACAGGGAAAGGCATAACTGACTCTGACTATGAATACGCTCAGAAAGCCTGGACAGAATTACACTGTGAAAACAATGGGCGATTATCACGATCACTACTTGATGCTGACGTATGTTTATTGGCAGACGTCTTTCAGAATTACAGATCTACATGCATGAAACATTACAGTTTAGACTCATCACATTACATCTCTGCCCAGGATTGTCTTGGGATGCATTCTTAAAGTCTACAAACATTCAGATTGACTTAATTTTTGATCTACCCACCACTTCAGATGATTGAAGACGGTCTAAGGGGAGGTATTAGCATGGCCTCACATCCTTACTGTAAAGCCAACAACAAGTATTTAGACGATTATGATCCCACTAAACCGCCCAACTATCTAATGTACTTAGACGCCAACAATCTGTATGGATGGGCTATGAGTCAACCCCTTTCTACTGAGAAACTTTACAATGATAAAAGGGCCTCATGATGTTAATATTGTGTTAGGAATGTTATTACAGCTTCCTCCTGATAATCCAATAGGACTAATCTTAGAGGTAGACTTAGAATATCCTAAAGAATTACACGATCTCCACAACGATTACCCCCTAGCCGCAGAAAGATTAAAGATGAGTCCCATCGAACCGCCTAAACTTGTACCTAATCTTAGACATAAAACTAATATGTATGCCATTACAGACTCCTAAAGTTTTACCTAAAGCATGGATTAAAGCTGGCAGCTGTTCACAGAATAATTACTTGTGATCAAGAGCCTTTTATGAGGCCATACATCATGAAGAACACACATCTTAGAACCCAAGCCACTGATGCTTCAGAAAAAGACTTTTTCAAGTAAATGAACAACAATTGTTTTGGCAAAACTATGGAAAATCCACACAAACGTAAAGATGTGAAATTAGTTACAAAAGAAAAACAAGCAATTAAGCTGGTCTCTAAACCTAACTATCAAGACTTTAGAAGCTTTAACGACAGCCTGGTTGGCATTATGATGAAGAAAAAGGATGTTAAGTTAGACAAACATGGGGAGTTTGTATTATACTCCTGTTTGGCTAGTATACTTACCATGTCAGACAATAGCATTCACGGCAGTTAGTCTGCTCTGCCAGGCCGAAGTTTTGTGTGGCTTATGCAGTAATAAGACAGTCACGTGATGCCCAACCGCTTCGCGTGAAAGCCAGTGTCAACCGCCATTAGTCGCTCCCACTTGCAGGCACAGGTTTTGCGCGCATG
>JAFLJL010017651.1:77099-110718 GCA_018398815.1 Conus ventricosus | reverse complement strand
CTGATAAGTCCTTACGTCCCCACACCACATTTAGTTGTATCACACAGACACAGCTCATTTCACATAATCTCAGGCAATCCGAATGAAACAAAACATCTGGATTTAGTTGTATCCGAAGTTTGGAAAACAAACAAAATCATTCACTAGCACAGCTCTCTGGTACACATCTCGAAGAAGGAAAGAGAGCCAACGTGTGTACGCCTCCCCATCGCTAGCATCGCTGAAGTCGGTCAGGGTCAGCGGGTCACGCGCGCTGACTAAGTGTTTCAGTCTGGCAAGAAAGGAACAGCCGTGCATAACAACCAGCGACAAAATTGATATTGGTCTAAATAGAAACGATCTTACAGAACTGAATTGGATTAATCTTACACATTTAGGCCTTATAGGATTTTATTATACAGAACAAGTTCTGACAGAGAGTATGATAAACATAATAACTGGATTAGATTAAATTATGTTATAAAACTATGGAGCAGTTAAACTTTATGACAAAAACCCCTCATTGTTCATTGATTTGTGGACAGACTGGTTGTGGGAAAACAATATTTATCCTCAACCTGTTACAAACAGTTTATCGTTATAATTTTGATCATATTGTGATTTTCTGCCCAACACTTAAATAGAACAAAGCATATCACGATAGAAGGTTTATATGGATAGATGATAACATATTTTTAGTTGATCCTAGCTATAAACTAAGTGAGTGTTTAGAACACTTTTATAGACTGTTTGAGGGAACGCAGACACTATTCATTATAGATGACTGTTCGGCAGAAAGAGACATAGTTAAAAAAAGAAACACTTTGTCGAAACTGGCTTTCAGTGGAAGACATGCTGGAATAAGTGTGTAGATTTTTATGTCAGAAATATAACTCGGGTTTAAAAGACTTTAGAGAACAGTTAAAGACTGTAGTTTTATTTCACATGAAAGACAGAGACGCATTTGATGAATGTATGCGTGAAAATGATGTTATTGAAAACGATCAAGAAAAACACAGGATTAAGCAAAAACTGAAATCTGAAAAGTTTAGTAAATTAGTATTGAAAACGGATAATCCTACACAGTATGTATGTTTGTAGATAATCGTTATTTTTTGGTTATTGAAAGAGAATGTGTGATGGATTATCATTTTTAATTCATTGTTGAAGTCTTACTTGTCAGAGAACGGTAAAATGTTTATTCTAGGGCAACCGCCTGAAACGGGTTGGGGGCGGTTGAGCTAGAATGAACATTTTACCGTTCTCTCACCGTCTCTTTCCCATCACCTCACAGCACTGAGGACAGTTCTCCCTAGAGAATGTCTTTATACGGGTTCACGACCACCCATCTTATTTTGTACGAAAACCCCCTTTTTCACATACAAATCACGCCCATCACATATCAGTTTTGGCCAAAATCAACACCTGTTTCACACTAAGATTAACACCCCAAAACTGCCAAATATTGACGTAATCAGCAATTTAAAACGGGGGTTTCCGTGTAGAATAGGATGGTGGTCGTGAACAAACATTTTACATTCTCTCCAGGCACATAAAATTAAGGGTTTACAGAATTAATTAATTTTTTAATTGTCGTTTATATTCTGGTTTAAAAAATGAAGGCCGAAGTAGCTACAGAGCTTATTAATATACTTTACGAGTTGGACTGGGAGAGGGAGGGCAATATAGAAGAGTTAAAGAGCAGGTTTGAAGAATTAATTACTGATCTTTTTAATCGAATAGACATGCGAGAAAGCGTGAAGAAGGCTATCAGTAAAATACCAGATTCTTGGCCCCAACCAGTTATAAAATTATTTTCCATATTAGTTGATAATATAGCTCCTGAAGATGTTAATCTGACTGTTTCTACCACCCCTGAAGGAGTAGCTATTCGCTTTAATGAAGATCAGGTTTTACGATTAGAAAAGACTATGAATAGCAGTTGAATTTACAAGAGAAACTGATTACTTAATTTTTTAGTTTATAATTTTATTCTTGTTTAAAAAATGAAGCCTGAAGTATATAGAGAGCTTAGTAATATATTTATGGAGTTGGAGATAAAGATGGATTGTGAGTGGGAGGGCGATAAAGATCATTTAAAGAGCAGGTTTGAAGAATCAATTACTGATCTTTTTAATCGCATAGATATGCGAGAAAGCGTGAAGCAGGCCATCAGCAAAATACCAGATTCTTGGCTCCAACCAGTTGTAAAGCTGTTTGCCATTTTAGTTGATTATATGGCTCCTGAAGATGTTAATCTGACTGTTTCTACCACCCCTGAAGGAGTAACTATTTACTTTAATTAAGATTAGGTTTTACGATTAGAAAAGACTATGAATTTACAATTATTTTTTATTTATTTTAGATTTAAAATGGCTGCTGAACTCAGTGAATCTGATTTAAAGAATTGTAATGAACTATTTGACGAAACAATGAAAGTATTAAACATTGATTTTAGTGAATTTGGGTTTGAGAATGACATAGACAATATAATAAAAGATCATAGTGAACTGTTTAATGAAGCAATCAAAGTGATAAACATTGACTGTAGTGATTCAGAAAAAGCAAAAATATTAGGAGGCGTTATTGTAAGGTTAACGTGTCTTGAAGTGTTGTGAGGCTTGGGTGAAGAATAAAAAGCGCGTTTACTTACTTTTATATACATTTATTTTTTTTTTGATTTACGTAAATATTTGGCTTTAAAAATGACGACCACAAGTAATCCGAGGATGGAAAAACTATATACGATGGAAGAAATATTTGACAACAGTGACAAACAATTAAGCGATATGTTTAGTGAGACGGACATGGACATCATTAACCCACAAACGTTCAAAAGGGCCCTTTTTCTATTTTTTAAAATCCCCAATCTTTGGAAGTAAAATTTGGCTTTTTGAAAAATTTTACCCCGATTGATACAACATGGAAGTTTTTCAACTAAACAAAAAAGTATTATTAGGGGATTTAATTTTAACTTTGAAAGCTTACACAGTTTAACCAAGCAAGGGGGCCCAAAGTTGGGGTTCGGGTGTTCTAAACGCCTGAAATAAATTGGACAAACAAAGTTTCTTCCATATTTTGGCAATTTTCTTACCTTCCCTCCAAAAGGGGAAAGTTAAAAAGGGTTTTTTTTTAAAAGGGCAGTTTTTTTAAAAATCAATTTAAAACAAATTTTTTTATTTTGGGGAAATTTTAAAAAAGGGGGGGGGGGGGGGGCCCGGGGGTGGGGGTTTTTCCTTTTTTTAAAAATCATGAAAAGGGTTTTTTAATTTAAAACTAAAACAACCCTAAACGTTAAATTAAATTTAAAGTAATAAAACGTATTTTGTTTGAAAAAAACCTCTTCCCAAAAGAAAACATGGCCCAAAGCGAAAAAAAAAAGGGTTTTCCCCAACCTCCAACTTTTTTATTGGATTGTGGTAGGTTACAAAAACAAAGGGTTTAAAATCCAATGCGCTTGGGGTTTAATAAAAAAAAATTTTAAACAAATTTTGAAAATTTGGGTTAAACCCCCACCAAGAACTAAATCTTTAAAATTTTTGATTGAAACAAAACCTTTCTTACCCAAAAACCGGGTTAAATTTATTTTTAAGGCAAATAGAGACCCGTACTTTTTATGGCAATTTTTAGGGGAAAAAGGCCCCAACAAAAAAATTTTTATTAAATTACCTAACGGGTTTTACCCTTTATTTTTTTCAAAAACCCCCGAGTTTACGATCCCAATGCAGCTTGATTTTTAGGAGAGATGAAAAAATTGCAAAAGTTTCCCAAAAAAAATTTTGACTTTTACCCCGGCCCCAAAACCTATGACTTTTAAACATTTAATGGGTTTGGAAATGGCCCGGGGATCTTACTCAAATTTCCCAAAAAAAAAATTTAATTTTAATTTTAAGTCCCCTAAAAAAAAGTTTTTCTTTATAATTCAGGACTTTATTTTATGAAGAATTACTTTTAAAGGGGTTTTTCAAGCTTAGAAAAATTTAAATTTTTTCCCTTAATTTTTCCTTTTTAAACCCCTTGAAAAAATTTTTAAATTAAAAATGGGGTTTAAAAATTTCCAATATCAATATTTAATCTAAGTGGTAAAGGGCTTTTTAGAATACGGACTCAATTTTTTGAAAAATCCTTCCTCCTAATCTTTTTTTTTTTCTTGGGAAAAGCATCTTAAAGCCCCCTAAAAAGCCACAGAATTCAGCCGAGATTCTTTTTTTTGCACGGATTTTCGAATTTTTCCAAAAAGAACCAAATGAATTTTAGCGATAACCATCACCCCCCCCGGTTTTTTTGGTGATCAAAACTACCACCAAACAAAATTTTTCTGCCCCCTTTTTTGGGGAAAAAATTTCCCCTCACTTTACCAAAGGAAAACAAATTTTAGGCGATTTGACCCAAACTAAAATCCAACTATTAATTATTTAAACGCTAACAATCTGTAGGGGGGCCCATGACCCACCCCTTTTTCCATGAGAAACTTTAAAATGAAAAAAGGGGGCCCCTCATGATGTTAATATGTGTTAGGTTGTTGTCAGCTTACGCCCGATAACCCAGCGGGATAATTTGGGAAAAGTGACTTAGAATATCCAAAAGATTACACGACCTCCAAAACGATTACCCCCTACCCACAAAAAGTTTAAAGATGAGTCCATCAAACCCGCCAAACTTGTGCCTAATCTTCCCCCCAAAAAACAAATTTAGTTGTCTTTACAGACTTTACAGTTTTACCTAAGACAGGGACTGAAACTGATGTGTATATAATCATTTTTTTTGACAAGAGTCCTTTATGGACCATACATCAAAAGAAAAATGATCTTAGAACCCAAACCCAAAGATCTTCAGAAAAAAGACTTCTTTAACTGATGAAACAAGGTTTTGGGCAAAAACCATGGAAAATCCACAAAAACGTAAAGATGAAAATTAGTTACAAAAGAAAACCAAACAATTTCTTTGCCCTCTAAAACCCCAAATATCAAAACTTTGAAAATTTAAACGCCCTGGTTGGATTATGATGAAAAAAAGGATGTTAAGTTGGACAACCGTTGTTTATCGGCTTTTCGTATTAGAGTTGTCAAAGTTATTGATGTTAGAAATTTTTGTATGACTATTTAAAACCCCTGTACCCAGAAGCAAGAGTACTTTACCGACATGATTTTTATTCTGAGTCCCCCAAAAAAGACTTTATAAGGGTTAGAAACAGAAGTAGCTAAGGAGTTGATGGATGGATGACACATGTGACTATCCTAAAGGGCAGTCCCTTTACAAATCAAATGTAAACAAGAAAGTGATTGGAAAGAGAAGGAGAACTTAATGGGACATTATCAAAGAAATGTTTGGTTTTCGGTAAAAGATGTTTGCGTTGCCGCCAGATTCCTGTAATGAAAAAGGCTAAAGGCATGAGTAAAGAAGTTTTCAAAAAAATATTCTCACGATAACTACAACAAGCTCTCTTTGAAAAAAAAGTATTTTTACACAAATGTTTAAACTGCGCTCTACCTTTTTCAAGTAAACAACTGCTGTTAACAAGAAATCACAGTCTTAACAATAACAAGAAACTTACGTCCCAAACCTGAGTTTTTTATTGCTGTGGGGGATTGGGAACTTTAAAAGATTAATTGCTGACTTAACTGTACTTAAACTTAGGACCAACCCGTACTTAATTAAGAAACCTAATCAGTACTTATTTAAGAACCTTAAATAGTACTTATTAAAAAACTTATAATTTTCTTTCACTTAATTTTAATTACTTACACTTAACTTGTAATTTTTTTGTACTTTAAATTAAAAAAATACTTTCTTAACTAACTTAACTTTTAAATATCCCCGTTCTTAAATTTACTTTTTTAGTTTATTAAATAACTATTCCCTAGAAAATGGGGCACAAGGGGGTTGCACTTTTTTTTTTGCAGAAGTGACTCTTTTCTTTTTCCGGGTTTTGGGTGGTTTTTTTTCGCCTAAGTATGGCGTTTGACATTTGTATTAAAATCCCCACAACAACAAAAACTCCCCAAAACAAAAAAAAACTTTTTTGTTTGTTTGTGATTGTGTTTTTGTTAATTGGGCTGTTTTGCTGGGGTGAGTTGTATTACTATTAAATAATTTTTGTTTTACTGTTGGTTTGCTTTTTGCAGTTGTTCCCTTCAGCTGTTTATGCCCAGCCTTATACTCCAGGATTGTTAGTTTTAGTAACATACTACTTGTGGGGCATAAATTTTGGACATTATTGTGGTACATTTACGATCCCGGGATGTCCTGCTGCTCTTATTTCCGGATCGCCCTTTTTTTTTTTGCGATTAAAATTTTAAATTTTATCAAAAAATTAAAAGATTAAAAAATTAATCCCCTGAGAATGGGCTAACAAGTTCCCAAAATTTTTAAAACAGTACATGCAAGGTTTTTGGGACTTGTTTAAAAGGGTCTTGGAAACATTTTAAAAAATTCTTTGAATCAAAATGGCGCCTTTTTTTTAAAATTAGCATATAAAATAAACATTTCTGACCTAAGACTACCTTTTTTTTTTCCAGCGTGTTGTCCACGTAGTACTTCTCAAGTCTGAAATAACAGTTTTGGATTGTTCAATACTTAGAAAAAAACCCAAAAACTGTTTGTTTTTCCCCAAGCACCCCGGGTATAATCTTTTTTATGGCAGTTGTTGTGATTCTGCATGCTCCTCACACTTTAATATTTTTGTCACAATCCCCTTTTAAAAAAAAATAAAAAATAAAATAAACTTTTAAAAAAACCCGAGTTTAACGTGGTTTTTTAGCAGTGCCCATCGTTTTGGCGTTTATTTTTATTCAACCCCCTTTCAAAAAAGTTTGTTTGGAATAAAAACCCCCCCAACATGGGAAGATAGAAAATTCGCCAAAAATATTGCAACCCTTTTAATTTCTAGCTTTAAAACAAAGATTATTTTATTAAAAAAACACATAGACAGCCCTTGTATTATGATTATTTTAATTATTTTTTTAGTTAAAAAAAAAGATGAGTGAAAAAAAAAATTTCAATACATTTTCCTTTGCGTAATTACGGTCTTTGTTAGGTATAGCGGCTATCAAAAAAAATGTTTAAAAAGGGAAACAGCCGACCAGGAAAGGTTAAATTGAGGATTTGTTAAGGTTATGTTGCAATCCTGGGAGGGGTTGCGTCAAAAGAATTTTTGTTGCACCGGGAATTTCCCCGAAAAAATTAGTTCATAGAAAAGATTAATTTATAAGAAAAAAATTTATTTATAAAAAGTGGGGGAAGGGAAAAGATGGTAGGAGGGCTATTTTTAATGCCTTAAACTTCTCTGGGAAACAATTATTTGTTTAGTAAATTTTAGGTCCACGAAGAGAGAGAAAAATCATAACAAAAGCAATGGAAAATTTACTAAGGCAAGAGACGTTAGAGAAAAAAGGGGGGGTTGCCCCTTAGATTTTTTTAATAAAAAGTTAAGGAACGGGGGAAAGCAAAACAAAACCTTTTCAACGTTGATGACGCAATGAATGGTATTATTATGACAGGGGAAAAAAGTTTTTTAAATCACCGCCCCCAGAACTGTTGACTTTTTTGAACCTCAGAAGAACAAAAAAAAAAGCGAAATTTGGTTTTATTGTGGGGGCTAGGGGAATCTATTTTTGCACAAACAATTTAAAATCCAATTAAAATACGTCCTTTTAGGACAAGTCAAAATAATTTTATTTGCCTAAAGGGTATGGGAAAAGGGAAAAAATGCTATTGAAAAATAAGTAAAGCTGCTAGAGTATCGAACAGATGCGAAAGACTGGGTTTCAAAACGGGAATTTGGGAAAAAAATATCTGCCTGCCCAAAAAAAAAATAATAAGACCTAGATTTGTTAATTTTATTCCCAATGACAACCCACCAGATGGACTTGCTGTATCTGTTCCACATGAACAAAGGTAGAAGAAAAAAGTTAAAGTATGCTCTGACAAGTTTAGCATGGCTTCAAGATACAAAGACGCTGAACCTTTACCAGATTAAAAGCACAACTGCAGTGGCTGTGGCTTTACAACAAATATACATGCGAGGTCCATAAAAAGTATCTTAGGATTCCAGGTTATGATGGAAAAAGAGTATAAAGGATCGTAAACCAGTTTGTTTTTAAACATCATGTTATAGTTAAGAAGGGATCCCAGGCAACCATCGATCCCAAGCCCAAGTGAGAAAACTATTAATAAGAAAACTAGCAGAACGTCCGTTTACCTAATCAAAATCACAGAGAAATAATGGACAGAACGCCGCAACACAAGAATGGGTTTAGGAGATTTGCCAGCAGTACTTACGTGCTATGAACAATGGAAGAAAATTTAAAGGGGGGGGAGTGGTGGTTGTGGGTGTGATGTTTTGATTGGGGTGATGTTTGTTGGTGGGGTTGGTAGTGGTTTGTGTTGGTGGTGTTGTTGGGGCTTGTTTGGGGATTTTGTTTGGGGGGGGGGGGGGGGGGGGGGGGTGTGGGGGAAAGGGGGTGGACAGTAAAAGCGATCAAATTAAAAAAAAAAATAGCATTACGAAGTGCGCAGAGGACTCAAAAACTCTTGCCGTGTGGCTTAAAAAGTAAGATACTTGTATGCTCCTGGAGAACCAGAAGGTGATGTAGAATTAGAGCTACAGATCCTATATGGAGCATAGACGTATAAGAAGTTTTTGAAAGAATCATGAAAAACAACCCCCCCTTTAAATTATTTAAGAGAGACTACTCGACTAAAAGCCTGCCCCTAAAAAGATCCCTTTGGTTTAAACAAGTTTTATTTGTTCGAGAACAATTTTGCAGCAATTCATCAAATGCGTGGAGTACAACAAGCATAGACCTTATAAACCGTACTCTTACAAAGAAAAAGAACTTTGGAGTGGGCTGCGTCAAAAAGAGATCAAAATGGAATTGGAAAGGAGGAAAGATCAACGGAAACAAAAACAAACAACAAAGACAAGCGAACAAACGCAAAATCGTTTAACACACAAGAGACCCCTCAAACTCCAGCACAATAAAAAAATAACCCACACACGCCCCGAAACCAACGCCATGCCATTTCAATCAATAGTAATTTCCATGCCAGGTAGAAGACCGGGAAGGTAACTGTGGGTAAGCCGGGTAAGTTTAGTTAAGTGCAAACCTATTAAGAAAGTTTAATAAAATTTTCCAACCATAGTAAGTATCATTGTATTTCGTCCACATCCAGGTCAGTTACCATCAATAATGTTGAGAATATTGCGTTTTATGCTGTGTCGTGAAGCGTGTTCATATTGTCGAAGCAACGGGCCTGTAAGAGTAGTGGACAATTAATCAAAAAGTGGGCTGCATCAACACTGCCCGTGCCACAGTCACTGAAGGGTTGTTTTCTAAGATTCTTTTTGAAAAAGAATCGTGGTTTAAGTCACTCATTTCCCAATCTCAACTTACCACAAAATTATTTCTTCTGACTCCTATCAGAAAAGTAGTAACATCTAGGCACCGAACTATCGGTACTGCAGAGGGAAACGCTTGAGGGAAACTAAGAGAAGAAGATACTTTTAATATTGTCCAGGAGGTCATTATTCCAAAGAGCCAAGTAGATGAAGGAAAGAAGGAAAGATTTGTACATATCTAATCTACACTTTGCATCCTGCCTCTCCTCACCATGGGGCCCCTGAGGTGATAAGGGGAATATCATAGTAATATAAGATGGGGAAGTCGATTAGACTGATAAATCGAAGAGTTGGGCAATTGGCCCACCAAAACACAAGTATGCTAACAAAAAAAAAATAGTGATTATTTTTGTTAAACTTATTATTTTTTTGCCTATGTTTTTGGGTTTAACGCGATCATGTGTTTTGGTTTTTCAAATGTTCTGTTTAATTGCATCAGTGTCCTACCTGTCGTGAAGTAAAAGTCCATTTCTCCACCACCCCTTTTTTGAATTCAATTTCTGTCGTCTATAATCCTCACGTTCAGCCATAAGCTTCTGAAATTCTTCGACTGTAATGTTTTCATCCTGTAATGATTTAGCTTATTCTTATCTTAATTGAACAAAGTGTCTGCTGATGATAGGGCAACAATGGCAAGTGTGGCTTATTGTAATTCTAAGGAGATAATTTTTTTGTTAAAACAGCACTTACAATCATAGACATGGCGCCTAAACCTAACCCAAGACGCCCCAAATGCTAAGAGAGCTGCGCCTCGACCCCACAAGCTAAAACGGCAAACACTAGAATCCGGCACTTACACTAAGCTACAGCTGATGACCAGTAAATACATAAGAAAGAGTATTTAAGGCTTTAGCATATTTTTTTTATATCTATAACGCAATAAACTTATCCAAGTCGCTTTTCTATTTCCATGTTGAAGTTTCAGTTATTTGCTTTAACCTAAACTGTTGAACCTCCATTTTTAAATAAGATTAATTTTGTAAAAATGTTTTTTATTAAGCCTTTTGGCAAGCACATCACCAACAGAGTAAAACGCAATAAAAATAACATACTTATGAACATAAAGTCGATATCTGGATAGTTTGTCTTTGTCAACCATTCACAGTAACCTTGTCAGATGATGTAAGGCGTTATTTTCATCCCTCGTTTTAGTAAAGCAATAACAAGCCTAAGAGGCCATCCCAAGTTACATCCCTTTATTTAGTACTCCCCGCGCTAACACATGTTCTGGCAAACTAGAATTAAACTCCCCTGGAGTAAATTAAATAAAACAAAAATCAAAGTAACAGAGAAAGGCCATTGGTGGTTATGGATAAAATCTAGGGTTACTGTGTCCATCCCCCAACTACAGCAAAGGTTAACTTTCGCTCAGCACATATTCGCGCATATATGAATCTATTACAATCTGCTTTATCTGTTTTGTTCCTGGGACAAGACTGGCAAGAAAGAGGGGCCCCCGCATGTCAAAGCTTTTCTAAATTGTTTTTTTTTCTTATCAAAGTATACATTAGGGCTTATCGCAAGTCAAATGATAAATCCCAGTTTAAATAATCAGGGCGCAAGACCCAGGTTATTGTGTCTTTTTTATAAAGCCTGTATTCATATTTGCCCGAAAACATTTGTTTCTAGATTTTCTATTAGTTCCAGTATAGGATGTTGCTGCCGTTTTTTTCTCTTCAATTTCTGATCTTTTAAACCCCATCATCTGTGGTATTCAAAATCCATAAACATTCCTGGCATCTCCAATTAGATCAAACACTCGGTTGTGTCGCTAGGTATTTTAGCTCTACTGCAACGCAATTAGGAGCTAGCTCCACTTTGGTTCTGGCCCCCGAGACATCTTTTATAAAAAAAACATAAACAAAATTGTTTATAACAATCTACAATAAACAAAACGTAATTGAACTGGAGAGGTCAGTCCGTAATCATACTTTAAGCGTTGCCTTAATGTTTCTAAACAGCTCCTTATATTTTTTTTAGCTCCTTCGTTGTCCATCCTAATTATATAATTTTCACTAAACATCTTCAAAACTGTCTTTGTCCCTTAGTGTACAATAATACAACCGATTTATAAACTGCATCGAAAGTCTTTTAAGACAGCATTGTATTTTGATATTAAAAGCCACACATAAACTAAGGGGCGTGCGGCACTAAATGCTAGCTTTTTGACAGATCTTTTCTTTTTTATAGACAATGTCTCGTTTCAGCTGAACAGTCATCAATAATAAACAACGTATTCAGTACCCCTCAACTAGTCAAAGTAAAGTTCTAAACATTCGCTCAGTTTGTCACTAGGATCAACTAGAAATATAATTCTCGTCTGTCCAAATAACTTCCTTTCTTGTAAGAACTTGAATGTGCTTAATGGTTGTGCAGAATATATACAATGTGCACGTAATGACAACCTGTCTATTGTTTGTTAACAAATCCAGTACGAAGAAGTTTTCCCACACGCCAGTAAACCCAACAGATAAGAGAACAGTGGCGATCTTTTTGGCAGAAACTTCAAGCTAACCTCTGATTTTATTAGAATCTTTCTCTGCATTTAAAAAGGCGCGTCCTTTTAGTCCAGTTTTCTTTAATTTTTATACAGAGCAATCACAAACCACAAAAACTGCAATTGAATTGGGCGTTTCCGTCTGCTTTCTTACGAACATTTATTTTGGATACCGTCTTGCCCCTATCCTTTCTCCCGCTTCCAAACCATCAGAATTGTCAAATGTGGGATCTAAGTCCAACCACAGCCCATATTTACTTATTAAGTAGTCTTCGAGTCCTTACATCATAAAGACGAAGTTTTTTACCATATTCGAATCAACTGCAGGATCCATTTGCCTACCACCAGCGAACAACCTTTCTTATTTCATCAACGTGTTGGTGAGGTAAAAAGTCCGCGCACCTGAATACAAACCGATCAGACTTTCCATTAATTACACAGTGCAACCTTCTCAATTTTTGGATTAATAAAAAACGCTTTCTGATTCTCTCTGAAAAGGAGTTGTTTCTTCATAAATAATAACAAAATTCCTTTAAAGACCTTCCAAGACTGAATTTAGGTGTAATGTTTCAGAAGAGTGTCACGCTTGTTTTGTTTATTATCTGGTAATGGAGTGTATAAAACCCTTTCATAATAAATAACCGGTTTTACTTTATACAGGGTTAAGATTGTTTCTTATGCCAGTCCAGGGTTAGTAAACAACAACAAACTCAAGAGAAAAATCACAGACACGCGTATGTAGCTAAGGGTCTTCTGACAAAACAACAGAACTGCTAGATTAAAAGTCACGCTATAATTAAGTTTTTCTTTAGTGGCGCCTTGTAATAAGGCATATGTTTCATTAACAGTTCCAAAATCTAGAGATGCAGAATCTGTTGCCCCAATCTTCTGCTCCAGCCTCATCTTTAACATCATTTCTTTGCATCCCCCCCGCTTAAGACTATGCTTCAGAAATAACCGTTTAGGGTCTAATGTATTCCTTGATACGACTTTCTCTTTTCTTTCTTTTTTTTTCGTAACCATAGGTCAGAATAAGGGCATAAATGTCTGCCTCGTTTAGATAAAGACTTCTGTGCACTCCCATAATGAATACTATATGATTAACGAAAGCCCTACCCAAATTAATCAACAACAGTAGCATTAGGATCTGCCGATTTAATAACAATTTTTTGAATGATAGTTTAGCATGCCTGGCATAATAACATCGTGTCAAGCGCCAATATCAGGGAACTTAACTATAAATCTGTCCAGGCTGAACTGTTGATGAGTATTTACACTAATTACAGTCTGGCCATATGCCTTTTAACGGGCCGTGGGGTTTCCTTCTCTTTTCTTCCTATATGTATCGAGGTCACAACCGTATGAGTTCATTTTTTAAAAACCAAAAAAATAATATAAATAAAAAAAATGGATGAAATTATGACCCGATTGATCCTATTGGAAGAAGAAGATGATGAAGAAGAAGGCCCCATCATTGCAAGAAGAGCTTGAAGGAGCAGCAGCAGGCCAAGGAGTAGGGTTAAGCCAAATACGATTGCTAGAATAGAATAGAATCATTATATAGCCATATGGGCGAGAGCAGCCAGGAGCACTAGGGTTTTCTGATTTCCAACAGATGAAAATAATCATTTGTTTGTAAGAAACCACTAAAGAAAGAAGTGTGCGGCTTACGGGGGGGGGGGGGGGGGGGGGCAAAACAACCCCCGTCCCTGTTTTTAAGCAGGGGCACAATTCATAGAGATCTCCCTGTTGTTGACCAAAGGCAATTAAACTTTAATGAATGATTTAAGGCCCAGGAGGCTGTTAGTCCTTTTACAAAACTTGGTGCAAAAGTTGCCAACACAAACTGAAATACAAAACATACCTCCTTCAAGAATTTAATCGAACAGCAGATGAAATAAATAGCAGAAAAAAATGAACGAGTTTAGTGAGGACACCACAGTTAAAAACAATTAATGATTCTCATTACCCTATGCGCGACATCCGGGGCCTACGACTGCATTTTAAACTACAGAAAGGAGTATCTAAATGTCTCAATCTAGCAGAACTTAATAAGCTAGATAAAGAAGATAGAGCAGAAAAAAATAAACTCCGCTGATGCAGATGATAACAATTTAGGGCGAGAAGAAAAGGCTAGAATACAGCAGAAAATACAAGATTTAAGGCAAAAAAGAGTAAACGTTTTAGCAGCTATGTCTGCTAACAGAGCGCAGCTAGCATCACAAACAAGCAGAATAAGAGAAACTATAAACAAAATACTTTATGAAAACACTACGCTAGCTGAAAGAATAAGGACTCTGTTCAGGGAACAGGGGATTACAATAGTTAGCATATTAACAGCTATTGGGTTTGCTATCTCTACACTCGTTTATGCTTTAACCGGCAGTGCACCAACAGGACCAGTAGTGCCACCAACGCCTCAGCCTGGTAAAAGTTGGATTAGAAAACAATTACACCATCTAGCAAACTTATTAAAGAAGTTAGCAGCCAAAGCGCTTGATGCTCTGCCTGGCATAATAGGCAGTGTTGTTAGTTGGGTTTTGTCTACTATAGGTAAGGTAGCCGGTTATATGGCTGACCATCTGTGGACGTTAGGAGTGCTAGCTGCTGGATTAATTTTTAGTGAAATAAAGTATGGCTAATCCAGTAAAAGTTAAAAACACAACGAGGGCTGTCTTTTCGCTAGTATGACTGTCAGTGTGAGGCAGATCAACAGGTGGGGTGCTTTCTGGCTGTGGGATGCTTACTGGGGTGTTTATAACTGGTGGCGGATCGCTTTCTGGCTCTTCAGGGCTAGGTACTTTCTTTAAAATGGATGGGGCGGGTCTTGTGTTTAAGCTTTGATTGTGCCCTAAGTTTTGATCGTCTCCAGCTATGAGGATTTCATTGTTATAATTCTGTATCATACCAATCTGTAGTCTAAGGTCAGAGGGTAGCATGTATAATCCATGGCCTACAACAAAGTCAACCTTTGACCTAGCATGTGCAAGAACGTCTTGATACCTTTGTATGCTGGCGGGCAAATCAACAGCAGAGTTAATAGCATCTTCTAAATTAACTAGAAATTTCAAAATGGAGTGACTGAAGGCGGTGAACGAAGCAAGATCAGGAATAGAGTTTTAGAACTTACCGCCAATGACATTGACAAACAAAGCACAAGACAAGACACGATGCATTTCAACCACTTGGGTCTTCATCAGGCGAAAAAATAAATCACATTTAACATATGGGACAGTACAAACTACGAAAAACAAAAAAAGGGAATGAAAAATGACTTATCCGTAATTCTCCATGAAGGCGGAAATGACATGAGGCCAGGGGGATTATGGGAGAGGAAACAGAGGGGGGGGGGGGGGGGGGTTGCGTCAGGGGAGGTGTGTGTGTGTGATATGATAGGGTTGTGTGTCTAGTTTATTAGGATGGTATGATATCTTTGTGATGGTTGTAAAAGGGAGAAGAAAGGTGTGTGTGTGTGTGTGTGTGGGGGGGGGGGGGATTTAAGGGGAAGGATCAAAACAAAATTAAGATTAGATAGATGGAGGGTTGCTGTAACTACTGTATGAAGTGAGTGAAGAGGATGTGGTGGTGGTGTATGTAAGTGTGTGTGTATGTGTGTGTGTGTGTTGGTAGGGGATATAGCCAACTGATGTGGAAGAGGTGGGTATGTGTGTTTGGTTATTGTTGGATATTGATGCCTTGGGGGTGTATTCCAAACTGGGCACACTACACCCCCAAGGCATCAATATCCAACAATAACCAAACACACATACCCACCTCTTCCACATCAGTTGGCTATATCCCCTACCAACACACACACACACATACACACACACTTACATACACCACCACCACATCCTCTTCACTCACTTCATACAGTAGTTACAGCAACCCTCCATCTATCTAATCTTAATTTTGTTTTGATCCTTCCCTTAAATCCCCCCCCACACACACACACACACACACACACACCTTTCTTCTCCCTTTTTTTTTTTTTTTTTTTTTATTATCTATCCACCATTACCACAACCATCACAAAGATATCATACCATCCTAATAAACTAGACACACAACCCTATCATATCACACACACACACCTCCCCTGACGCAACCCCCCCCCCCCCTCTGTTTCCTCTCCCATAATCCCCCTGGCCTCATGTCATTTCCGCCTTCATGGAGAATTACGGATAAGTCATTTTCATTCCCTTTTTTGTTTTTTCGTATTTGTACTGTCCCATATGTTAAATGTGATTTATTTTTTCGCCTGATGAAGAACCAAGTGGTTGAAATGCATCGTGTCTTGTCTTGTGCTTGTTTGTCAATGTCATTGGCGGTAAGTTCTAAAACTCTATTCCTGATCTAACTAGAAATTGTTTTCTGGCATCAAAGCCTGTAGACTGATCCACGATGCTAGACTTGGTCTGTGCTTGTGCTCCTAATAGACACCAAACGTACGTCCGTATGAGTCATTAAGTCTTTGCACTCCTGGCATTGTTAGCCTTACTTTCATCTAAGATAAATGTTGCCCAAGCATTAGGGCGTTTTTGTTCTATTGACATCAATCGAACTTGTGCGTTGGTTGGAAAGAGGTGTGGCCGGGCCAGTAGTCATAAGTATATTCTCTTTTTGTGCCCCAACAAATACAATGTGCCTAACCCATGATTGCGGTCTAACTTTTGTCTAAAATCAGTTGAAGGATCAATGTTAAATTCGTTGCAGATTCTTTCATATGCATTATTGTCCATTGGGCTGTTGAATGGATAAACGCGCTGTCGCTTGGGAGGGCTACTTGTAGTTCAGTTAGTATTCGTCTGTACTGGTAATAAACATGAAAGTTATATACTGACCTTTCTAAAAGATTAGGATGGTTTAAATGGTTTGCATAGAAACACTGCAGCCTGTGGTTGCGCAGTAAATAGCAAAATTTAACTGATTCTGGAAAAAAGCCATAGGGCGAGATGACCATGCAGATGGTACTTTATCATTCTTCATTGGCGGATTTGAATATTTAGTTAGTGGGTTTACAAGTCTAACGTGGAAGCCATTATATTCATCTACTGCAATGGTTAGATTGCTGAAGTCTAAAGATTTAGGATTATAAAACGCCCCTACATCGTAAGTAGCACTTTCGTTATATTTAAAAGGTTCCATTTTTAAATTAGTTTTTTTTTAATAGTTATAAAAAGAATGTACATCTATATCACCAAACAAAACGAGCGTGTGTTCTTAACGTACCCAATTGTCAATTGGCGCGGAGTTGTAAGATTGCCCTTAAAGAAATTGGCTTTAAAGTTATGTGGGCTAACATATCTGAAGAAGCTCAAAATAACAGGATCAATATTAGTAACGAGGTGGGCAAATCAAATAACTCATGTGCAAATACCTGATGGCTACTACAACTTTTGTTCTTTAAAAGAAGTACTTAGCGAATATAGTATATTGTTGAAAATTAACGAAGCAAACCTCAGAATTACTATACATTTCCCGCTAGAAGAAAGAAGAGAGTATACTTTCCCTAGAGCCTAGCTCAAATCTTAGGCTGCCACGTAGCGATAGAGCTTATAGATTTAGTACAAGAGAAGATGTTTATCAATTTGAAGGTAATAAACCTTCTGATTTCTCGTGAACCCAATGTTGTTATGTTCATTTACAACAGTTAAGAACAGATACTAATTTGTTTGATGGTTACCCATCTACAATTCTAAAGGTTTACCATCAACTCGGGGCGGGGTTTTGCGATTATCGATTAATCTCAGTTGGAAAAAACAGTGAATTTAAAGAATTAATTAATGGACCTATAAATTCATTAGATGTAAAATAACTAATCAAGACGGAAAGCCAGTTGTTTGTTCTGATTTATTGATTGTGTTGGAAGTAGAAGAGCGGGCTGGAAACCATTAGATTTTATATATGTGCATGCGTGGGCAAGGGGTGGGACGTGTGTGGTTTAATTAACTATGTCAATCAATATCAGGTCTTTTTAACCTGGATTACTGCATTGCTTGTAGGCCAAAACGCTCTCTCTCACACACATACAAACAAACAACAAACAAATACAAACAACAAAACAAACAAACAAACAAACAAACACACACACACACCACACACACACACAATAGATGGGAAGTGTTTGCAGGAGAATGTGAAAGGGTTTTTTTGTTTTGTTTTTTTTTCACACTTGAACGACGTAAAATCAATACGGCCACCAAAGCACTATCAGAGTCCTGAATCAATAATCACAGGATCTCTTCAAAGGTCTATCGACGGCCGTTGAAACAGCCTTTGTATGAGTCATGCGTTTGTAGCTTTCACTGAGAGTCTTGCATAGCTCCAGCAGGTGGGGTAGAGGCGGGCTTGTAGGTCAATCAGGCGAAGCTGCCTGAATGACCCAGTTTTGTTGGGCGCTTTCTAGCTGGAGAGTATGGAAGTGACTCATTTACTCCTGCCACGCAGGTTCAAGCACGTCGTGTTTATCTTGCCAGAATGCTTTAAAGTTGTGGTTGGATTGCATGTATTTAGAATGAGTTTTCGTTTGTTGTATAACTCATTGAAAGAAATCGCGAGTTTGTGAAATTTTGAATAAGAATAAAAATAAAATGACAATCAATTAGTCTTCTTGCGCGAGTTGGCTCAACCAGCAATCTTCTTTCAGATAGGACTCCCAGTTTTTTGTTTTTGACTGTTTCAAAATTGTCTTGCTTTCTGAAGCCAGTGCCCTAAAAAATGAGCCTGAGAAAGAGATTTCTTTCACTATCTTCCACTGAGTAACAAGCCCGGTGTAAGAGGGGGTCATTTCTTGAACAGTTTCAAAGGTTTTGGTTTCATCAAATGGTTCGGAAGGTAGCTCACAAAGCTGTGTTTTCAAATATTTGTCAAGATCTTCAACTGAGAGTTCCGTTTTTTTGTTGAGGAAACAAAAACGAAATGCTTCCTTTTGGCTTGAGGGAGGAGAACAAGGCTCGCCACTCAATTTCTTTGTCAGAACTTTGCCATGGCCTCATGATAAACAATGTATTTTTCCACAAGATCGGTCTGTTGATCAGAAAGTTTTCCTTGCGAAGATAACCAACAGTTCACACATTTCTTCAGTGATAGTCGCGTCACTTCAGCACTGGCAGAAGGCATTAAACATCACTTCCCTGATCGCCATGTTAACAACACAAGTCTCCTCTCTGATTCTAAAGAAACACTAACCACACCAGCTACGTCTGAACAGCGCAGTCCTCGAATCTCAAATGACAAGAGTATCAGAAATAGCTGTCTGCCTGCTAGCCAGACAGCCCAAATGATGTCATGCCTCCTGGCGATTGGCTAATACTCAATCGCGCGATGAGTAATTTGTCGCAATGCGACAATTGGGGGAGGGAGGGGGGAGGAGGGGGGAGGGGGAGGAGGGGGGAGGGAGGGGGAGGGGGGAGGATAACAGGATGGCGGTGCTTTCAGAGATCAATACACAAGCCGACGGGTGGTGGAGGAGGCAGGGTGGTGGCGGTCTGCTAATAGTGTCATTGAGTGCAACTTGCTACTTTCAGAGATCAATATACAAGCCAGCAGTACACAGTCAGGAACAATTGCCAGCGCCTTCTCTAATTTTTATATCCATGGAGGTTTTGGCGTGTTAATCTTAGTGTGAAACAGGTGTTTAAAATTGGCCAAAACTTATATGTGATGGGCGTGATTTGTATGTGAAAAAGGGGGTTTTCGTACAAAATAAGATGGGTGGTCGTGAACCCATATAAAGACATTCTCTTCCATCCTTGACAGTGTGGGAAACACATGTGGACCCCCTTCAGTGCCCCCCACAGCACTGAGGACAGTTCTCCATCCTTCACAGTGTGGGAAACACATGTGGACCCCCTTCAATGCCCCCCCCCCCCCCCCCCCCCCCCCCCCCCCACAGCACTGAGGACAGTTCTCCATCCTTCACAGTGTGGGAAACACATGTGGACCCCCTTCAGTGCCCCCCACAGCACTGAGGACAGTTCTCCATCCTTCACAGTGTGGGAAACACATGTGGACCCCCTTCAGTGCCCCATCTCCACAGCACTGAGGACAGTTCTCCATCCTTCACAGTGTGGGAAACACATGTGGACCCCCTTCAGGCACCACAATGTGAAACTAGCAGTCCAGATGAGTGCCAGCCTCAGTTCTAGAACCATGGTGCAGATTCAGATTCCTGCCCATTTCAGCGATACATTTCATGACTGTCTTCCACACATCAACATGTCATAGTGTGTGTTTTAAATCGGTCATTTCTGTCCCTGCCCCCCCCCCCCCAACCCCCCCCCCCCCCCCCCCCCCAACCCACCCACCCCAAGGAAAAGTCCGAACGAGTCACACTCTATGACTACAGATATGTGTTGTGTTGGTGTCTGTTAGTGATGAAAGATTATGAAGGCCGTGGACTTTTTTCTTTCTTTTTTGTAATCCCAGTTCTTATAGAACAGGGAGTACTTTAGAATAGGAACGAAGAAATGCTCTCTCTCTCTCTCTCTCTCTCTCTCTCTCTCTCTCTCTCTCTCTCTTTCTCTCTCTCTCTCTCTCTCTCTCTCTCTCTCTCTCTCTCTCTCTCTCTCTCTCTCTCTCTCTCTCTCTCTCTCTGTGTGTGTGTGTGTGTGTGTGTGTGTGTGTGTGTGTGTGTGTGTGTGTGTGTGTGTGTGTCCGTCCGTCCGTGGTCAAAATGTGTTCCACTCGCTTTAGACAAAACTACGGGGCCGATGTTTCTGAAAATTTGTAGGTGTGTTCATTATGGGTCACGGATGATGCCCGATGTTTTAGTTTACCGTTATAGCCGTTACTAACGGCTGTAATGGTCTGTAACGGTTTTTCTTCTTTATGGAATATCTCAGAAAGTACGTGGCCGATCTTTGTGAAAATTAGCAGGTATGTTCATTATGGGTCACGGATGATGCCCGATGTTTTAATTTACCCCGTCATAGCCGTTACTAACGGCTGTAACGGCCTGTAACGGTTTTTTTTCTTTATGGAATATCTCAGAAAACACTTCGCCGATCTTTCTTAAAATTTGTAGGTATGTTCATTATGGGTCACGAATAATACCCGATGTTTTAGATTACTGTCACACGGTAGGGTGTGACAGTTCCAATTCCATTCAATCCACACAACACACACGACCGATCACCCAACTCTGCACACCGTAATAACGTGATACAACAATTTAATTTCTGTATGATCGCGCGCAAGAAATCTTCCAAGAAACACTAAAGTTCTCCTTCACTGTTTTTGCTAAATCTTCAAGCTTTCCGCAAATGTCCAAACTTTCCGCAAGTGTCCAAAACACTATACACTTATCTTTGTTGGCGTCGAGGGGAAGCTTTAAACGGAATGGCCCCAAACAGTCGCAGCTGATGAAGACGACAGAGGCCTCCCTCCCGACGGTCGAACTTCTTCCAAACGTCGAAATTCGGCGTAGACCGGAACAATGTTGAAGACACCAGTTAGTAGTTAGGGTAGAAAACCTGCACACGTGATCTGACTGGAGATCTATTCTTATACTATAATATGCCCGGACAGAAATCTGAATGTGTCAACCGACAAACAAACACAACACAAATGTTTACATTCCTGCTGTGGGGTGTCGTGCTTGTAGTGTCTATGGGCACAATGATAAACACATATATGGCAGATGAGTGATACATCAAATGAGAGATGTCGCTTCGCTACCCCCGGAGCCGCATCCCTACATCTGCACAAGAACGATTATAAAACATCGCAATCAATGTCTTAATAATTTCAGAATAAATCAAACCCAACTAAATATTGTTAACTATCAATATTAATACCGCTCTCGCACTCCTAATTCATAATTCTAGCTATGAATACCGGCTGCTAACTTACTCGATAGAGCGGCGCTATGGTCTTGATGATCCTGGCAGCACGGTTTCCTCAAATCTCGGGCTCCAGGGTCATCAAGGCTAGCCTCGCTTGGCTGGGACTTGCAGCAGTCTCCAAGCGGATGAGTTGTGTGCGGCGTCGAACGATGATGGAGAACAAATATCGTCGATTTCAACACACAGGAAGATATCTCTGGTGTTGAAAGACTTAAGGGCAAATTATTATATTCTTTTACTTTAGGCTTGGTTGCTTGTGGACAAAAATGTCTCTTCTTCTTTTCCTCAGTCGCAGAATCAAAGTACACGTCCGCCTCCTTCCATCTGCCGTACACAACTGCCAGTTCCTGCTCCTAACGCCCACTCCATGGTTACAGTAGTCAACAAATCATCCGATTCGCTGAACTAACCGCAACCACAAAATTCACTTTGGATAAAAAAAACTAATCTAGTTTTTTTAACGACGATGCTATTGGCATCAACCAAACTTCTTCACAAACTTGAAGTAAAAAAAAACTACACCGAAATTGCGTCATTTGAAAGTTCAAACGACGTAACTTTACAACTACGTAAAAAGATGACATTATATTTGTCAAAGGCGCCTTTCCATGTTACATATATGCCCCCACTTAAGATTAAAAACATGGTGAAATCGTGCTTTTAATCCATTCAAATTAACTTGGAAACTGACAAATATAACCAACTTCAATTTTCCAAATAGGAATAACCTATACTTGGTTCGATAACCAATTTCTCGAAACTTCTACTATGTGAGCAGAAGAACCGACGAACTTAACTCGGCAGATTAAATTGCAGAGCTAGTTTCACTTTCACATCAAAACAAAACAACGTGTCTAAAGTTCATGAACCCTGGTCATGACGTCAAACTATCCTATGACGCATAAGCATCCCCATCAAAATAGTTTTCCCTCAGTTGCTTCCCTTCAACTGAAACATACATTTAGTCAGTGCTTATACTAGGTAAATGTGCCTTGGAGTCTCACAGTATCGCCCCGCTCCGTCAACGTTTTTAGATACAATTATAGAATAAGTCGTACACAAATGACATTGAACAACCCTAAGCGTTCTATAGCTTAGCCCTCCTACGCTACTATGATAGGTAGCCACAACGAAGCCTCTTGCTTCCACCACGGACTACTTTCACTAATAGTCTCCCTAAGCCTCCTGCTTAGTCACACACGCTACTATGATAGGTAGCCACTACGAAGCCTCTTGCTTCCACCACGGACTACTTTCACTAATAGTCTCCCTAAGCCTCCTGCTTAGTCACACACGCTACTATGATTGGTAGCAAAACTTATGAAGCCTTCCGCTTCCAGATTTCACTGCTCCCAAAGCAGTCGAGATTATATATCTCATCACTAGCGTCCACTAACGCTAAACTGGTGCATACATGGCACCTCCTCGTGGATTGCAACCAATCCACCACCTGAGTGTCCTCCAACACTCCACACACGTGCTATGATGGGCACAAACAGAGATCGTCCTCATACCCTTATGAGACGTCCCTCGTCTGATTACAACCGTCGGTAACCAAACCTCACCTCTCTACAACTGTCACCTCACCTCTCTACAACTCTCTGGACAAACGCACAACACGACTATCTTATAATGCACCTCTGCACAAATATTTTACGCTATGCTCCTGACAAACCAAAAAAATATTCGCTACATCCCCATGTAGCTCTGAGGACTCTTTCCTCAATCAAAGCTTGTGTTGCTTTACATATCTTCATATGCAGTTTTATATAGACCGCCACACTACTCCTTTTAACCGATTTCCGCAGTATTATATTGACTGCAATTGCACAATAGCAATGAATCCTTACAGCACACACAGATATGCTGCACTTCATTTTACACAATGACATAACAATACATGACTAGTACACACAATACACGTAACTGTTGCATTCCTTTTCCACTCCCCTAGTGGATGCGCGACATGTAGTCAGCGCCTATGTTATCTTTTCCTGGAATCACTCTCAGAGTGAATTCATGTTGCTGCAGCTGCAACGCCAGCGCATCAATCGTCCGGAGTCTGTCTTTGAGCGTTTCAGATACTCGAGTGGACGATGATCTGTTTCAAGGGTGAAATGAACTCCGTACAAGTACGGTTCATATTTCTTGACTGCCCAGACAATCCCCAAACACTCATTTTCAATGGTGGAGTAATTCGTTTCGGCCCCTTCAGCTTTTTGCTGGCATAAGCTACTGGCATCAGTTTTCCTTCCCTTTCCTGTAGGAGCACAGCACCAAGGCCAGTGTCTGAAGCATCTGTTCTCAGCACGTATTCCGTTACTGGGTCGGGGATGATCAAGATTGGCTTGATCGTGAGCTTTTCTTTCAGGGTGACAAATGCCTTCTGGCATGACTCTGTCCAATTTACATTTTCTGGTTTCCCTTTCTTTGTTGCCTCAGTTAGCGGACTTGTTATGTCGGCGAAGTTGGGAATGAATTTCCTGTAGTAGCCTGCTAGGCCCAGGAATGCTCTTATTTGTTTCTTTGTTCCGGGACGTTCTGCGTCCTTCAGCTTCTCGACTTTATCGTCTTCTGGCTTGATTAAGCCGTGTCCAACTTGATGACCAAGAAATGACACCTCTCTAAATGCAAGATGGCACTTTGAAGGTTTTGCAGTGAGCCCTTCTTGCTCTATCCTTCCAAGTACAGCGTCCAATGTATTGATTGACTTGTCCATTCCTCAGTGCCTATCAATACGTCGTCGATGAAGTTGTGTACATCTTCACAGTTTAACGAGTTGAGTAGTTCTCTCATCATGCGAGAGAAAACTGCGCTCGCATTCTTTAGCCCAAATGGCATACGAGTCCAGCAGTACTGACCTTGTGGCGTGCTAAACGCCGTTTTTGCCTGGTCTTGCTCTTTGACCGCTACCTGCCAAAATCCTTTGCACAGGTCCAACTTGCTGAAATATCTGGCTTTTCCCAGTCTGGCGAATATGCCGTCTATGTCTGGCATAGGCTCGGCATCAAACTCTGTCACAAGATTTAATTTCCTGTAATCAGTGCAAAAACGCACTGCTCCGTCCTTCTTCTTTACAAGCACGATTGGTGCGTTGTAGGGCGAACAAGTCTTCTTAATAACGCCCATAGACTCCATTTGAGAGACTTCCCTCTTGATCACTTCCATCTGGGAGTGGGGTAAAGGGTATTGACGTACATTGACGGGCTCTTGTGTGCTCAGCTTTAGCTCACATTCTGTCAAGCACGTAGATCCTGGTAAGTCTGAAAAGACTTTCTTGTGACGCTTAACTAGTTTGTCAACGCTCTTTTTCTGCTGTAGATCTAGCATTGGTGCGATCTTGACGCACGTGTAATCTTCCGTTTGTTCTAACGGAATGAGTGGGATCTCACTCATGCAGATTTCTGACTCAGCTGCTGATGTCTCTTCGTGTATGACCACGGAAGCTTGCTCCTCTTCTTCTCTTACATGATACTTCTTGATGAGGTTTACATGGTATGTCTTTTCTTTTCCCTTGATCAAGATTCTATAGTCGACCTTATTGATTCTCTTGGTGATTTGGAATGGTCCCTTCCAAGACAGCTGTAGTCTCTTGTGTTTGTCTGGGAGTAATACTAGTACTTCTTCTCCCTCTGTGAAGCTTCGTGCTTGAGTTTTCCTGTCAAATGCTTCTGTGTAGCGTTTTCTCGCTATCTTCTGGTGTTCTGCTGCTATTCGGCACGTCTCCTCCATTTTATTGCGGAGGTCTGTGACGTACTCCGCCGCAGAACGGTTCTCGGCGCTCTCCTCTTCATCAGTCCATGCCTTCTTCAGGACTTGTAGTGGGCCTGTTACTGTTCTCCCATACAGCAGTTCGAAAGGGGAGAATTGTGTGGATTCTTGTGGTACCTCTCGGTAGGCAAAGAGCATAGCCGGCAGGAACCTGTCCCACTCCATTGGCTGCTCAACACACAATTTCTGAATCATTCTTTTCAGAGTCCCATTGAATTTTTCGACTAAGCCATTTGCCTGTGCATGGTATGGCGTGGTCGTCACTCCCTTTATGCTTAGGAAGTGGTACACTTCTTTCATGATTTCAGAGGTGAATTGTGTTCCTCTGTCGCTGATCACTTTTTCTGGGATACCGAGTGTGCTCCACATCTCGTATAGAGCCTCAGCCACTGTGATAGTGTCCACTTTGGGTATGGCTGCCGCTTCCGCGTATTTGGTCGCGTAATCAATCATGGTCAGCACGTACTTATTGCCCCTAGTGCTACTCGGGTTGATTGGCCCCACGATGTCCACAGCTACCTGCTGAAACGGTACTGTCACTATTGGCACTTCTTGAAGTGGCGCCTTTCGCGGTCTGCCTCTGTGCATACATCTTTGGCATGCATCACACGACATGCAATACCTCCTGACATCGCCATCGATCCCAGGCCAACAGAATGACCCTTGTGACTCGATCTCTGGTTTTATTCACCCCTAGATGACCTGACATGGGTGGATCGTGTGCCAGTTCCAAGATGGCGGTCCGGTATTTCTTCGGTACCATAACTTGGTTCATCGTTCTTCGGTTCTTTGTGTACTTGCGGTATAATATACCCTTTTTCATGACGTACACGCTCTGAGATCCATTGGACCTGGTGACACCTTTGTCCCCTTTTATGGCCCTTTCATGAAATTTCTGCAAGGATGCGTCCTTAGCCTGCTCTTCTTTTAGCTCTCTCGGTGAAACGTTTGCCAATGCCGATTGTTTCACCCTCAAGGGTGGTTGCTCTGTTCTCTGTGATGTGCTCGGCTGATCAATCGCCGTCACCGTCTCTGTTTCTCTTTCCGGAACAGGCATGGAGTCCTCGATCTCTTCTCACTCGATCATGGTACCCTGTTTTTCTAATGGCCCTTCCTCATTGCCTATAAGGACCGGAACAGGCACGTCTTCTGCGACAAGCACCTCGACTCTTCCACTGTAGTACGGCGTTTCCATCGTCACAATGGCAGTCGGCAAACGATCCCTTGTGTTGTTGGCGTATCGCACGACCTTACTCTTCCAGTGTAACACCTCTCAGGAACGTGATCTTTGTGCACCTGGGTTTGTGTAGCCCCAGTATCTCGCATTCCTCGCGCTTCAGTTCCCTCGATCTTCACCGTGCAGTGATATTTGCTTTTACTGGATCTGTCTATCTGAGCGCATGCTTGTGTGTTTTCACACTCGTCCGGCACTGTATCGCCAATGATCACTGACACTTGGGCTTTGTGGTGTGGACAGTCCTTGATCATGTGCTGACCTCCACATCTAAAGCACTTTCCGTTCGTTGCTCGAGAGAAGCTCGGTGGTCCTCTCCTATTATCAAACCGGTTTTGATATGGGTACCTTCTGAAATCCGGTTTCGGCCTTTCCCCCACAGCTCTTGGGGTTTCTTGGAAGCTTCTTGGCGTATTGCCCCCATTCGCGTCGCCACGTTCCTGATATGGTCTTGAGCTTACCAGCTTCCCGTTGATTAGTCTCTTCTCAGCCAAACGGGACTCCTCGAAAAGGTTGGCTGCTTTGATGACATCTTGTTTGTTCATAGGTTCTCTTTCCCTGATGAACCTCGCCTTGTCCGTGTTCTGCGTTTCCAAGAACTTTTCTGTCAAGAGCATCTCTTTCAGATCTTTCTCTGATTTGTCGGACATCTCGATCCACCGCTTCATCATGTGGTCGAGCCTTTCCCAATACACATGATTCTCTTCCCCTCTCTAGGCTTCGCACTGCGGAACTTCTTCCTGTACATGACCGCAGTCAACTGATGCCTTCTCAAGAGGGTCCGCTTGATGGCGTGGTAATCAGCGCTTTCTTCTAGCGGCAACTGCACATACGCGTATCTTGCCTCTCCTTTTAGCAACGGTGCTAATCTCGTGCCCCATTCTTCTTCTCCCCAACGATTGAGGGTTGCGACACGTTCAAATTGCGCAAGATACGCCTCGACGTCATCTTTGTCGTCCAAGTATGGCATCTTGACTTTATTGCCTGCCTGACTTGGCCCATTCTGCCTCATAGAAATTTGCATGTTCGAGTCGAGCCACTTGAGCTCAAGCTCGTACTCACGAGTCTGCACGCGCTCTGTGCGATCCGCTTCGATGCCTTCGCGTTGCATCTCTCTCTGGAACTCGCGTTCTTCCGCTTCTAGTCTGTCTTCGCGTTCAGCTTTTCGTTCTTCGGCAGCCGCTCTCTTTTCTTCTGCCTCGCGTTCGGCTTTTCGTTCTTCGAACGCCAGGCGTTCGCGTTCGCGTTCGCATTCGCGTTCGGCCTCCAGCTTTAGCTGGGCTCGTTCAGCATCTAATCTCTGCTGTTCCTTGATATAATCTATAAGGTCCTTTCCCTTAAGTCCTAGGGCCTCACCCTGTGCCTTGAACATCACAAACGTTGGATCCATTCCGGACGTGCTCTGTGACGTGCCCGACGCCTGTCTCTTAGACATCTTCAAAAACTTTACACTAATGCAACCAAACAATTACGTATACACACTAGTCACATACAACAATACTCTCGATCCCCCTGGATCTAAATACCTTGTCGTTATAAGACAATAATATTTCACTCTAATTCCCGGTATAGGGTAATTTCAAAGTCACTTGACTTTCACACAATAAAATAATATAATAAACGCCTATCGAGTTTTCTTTGCCTAACTATCTTACCAAAATATACTACAATTACTCTCTCAAGTGAACTTTATGAATTTGGATTCAACTTTAGATTTAGATTTAAAGAGAAGGAAAACCAGACTTGTTTACATGTAGCTATGCAGCGCTCCAAGGAGAGCGAAGTCGCCTCCCAACCTCCCACAGTGTGAGAGCAGGATGAGAAGCCACGCGCGCAGCGGGATTGGTGGAATTGGATTTGGGCTTATCCCACCGCTGCCACCATATGTCACACGGTAGGGTGTGACAGTTCCAATTCCATTCAATCCACACAACACACACGACCGATCACCCAACTCTGCACACCGTAATAACGTGATACAACAATTTAATTTCTGTATGATCGCGCGCAAGAAATCTTCCAAGAAACACTAAAGTTCTCCTTCACTGTTTTTGCTAAATCTTCAAGCTTTCCGCAAATGTCCAAACTTTCCGCAAGTGTCCAAAACACTATACACTTATCTTTGTTGGCGTCGAGGGGAAGCTTTAAACGGAATGGCCCCAAACAGTCGCAGCTGATGAAGACGACAGAGGCCTCCCTCCCGACGGTCGAACTTCTTCCAAACGTCGAAATTCGGCGTAGACCGGAACAATGTTGGTGAAGACACCAGTTAGTAGTTAGGGTAGAAAACCTGCACACGTGATCTGACTGGAGATCTATTCTTATACTATAATATGCCCGGACAGAAATCTGAATGTGTCAACCGACAAACAAACACAACACAAATGTTTACATTCCTGCTGTGGGGTGTCGTGCTTGTAGTGTCTATGGGCACAATGATAAACACATATATGGCAGATGAGTGATACATCAAATGAGAGATGTCGCTTCGCTCCCCCCGGAGCCGCATCCTACATCTGCACAAGAACGATTATAAAACATCGCAATCAATGTCTTAATAATTTCAGAATAAATCAAATCCAACTAAATATTGTTAACTAATCAATATTAATACCGCTCTCGCACTCCTAATTCATAATTCTAGCCTATGAATACCGGCTGCTAACTTACTCGATAGAGCGGCGCTATGGTCTTGATGATCCTGGCAGCACGGTTTCCTCAAATCTCGGGCTCCAGGGTCATCAAGGCTAGCCTCGCTTGGCTGGGACTTGCAGCAGTCTCCAAGCGGATGAGTTGTGTGCGGCGTCGAACGATGATGGAGAACAAATATCGTCGATTTCAACACACAGGAAGATATCTCTGGTGTTGAAAGACTTAAGGGCAAATTATTATATTCTTTTACTTTAGGCTTGGTTGCTTGTGGACAAAAATGTCTCTTCTTCTTTTCCTCAGTCGCAGAATCAAAGTACACGTCCGCCTCCTTCCATCTGCCGTACACAACTGCCAGTTCCTGCTCCTAACGCCCACTCCATGGTTACGGTAGTCAACAAATCATCCGATTCGCTGAACTAACCGCAACCACAAAATTCACTTTGGATAAAAAACTAATCTAGTTTTTTTTTTTTTTTAACGACGATGCTATTGGCATCAACCAAACTTCTTCACAAACTTTGAAGTAAAAAAAAACTACACCGAAATTGCGTCATTTGAAAGTTCAAACGACGTAACTTTACAACTACGTAAAAAGATGACATTATATTTGTCAAAGGCGCCTTTCCATGTTACAATTACCCTTATAGCCGTTACTAACGGCTGTAGCGGCCTGTAACGGTTTTTCTTCTTCATGGAATATCTCAGAGAGTACGGGGCCGATCTTTGTGAAAATTAGCAGGTATGTTCATTATGGGTCACGGATGATGCTCGATGTTTCAGTATACTGTTATAGCCGTTACTAACGGCTGTAACGGCCTGTAGCGGTTTTTCTTCTTTATGGAATATCTCTGAAAGCACTTGGCCGATCTTTATGAAAATTAGCAGGTGTGTACACTATGGGTTATGGATGATGCCTGATGTTTTAGTTACCGTTACTAACGGCTATAACGGCCCATAACGGTTTTTTAAATAAAATATCTCAGAAAGCACTTTGTCGAACTTCCTGAAAATTTGTAGGTATGTTTCTTACGGGTCACGGATGGGTCTTATGGGTCACGGATGATACCCGATGTTTAATTTACCGTTATAGCCGTTACTAACGGCTATAACGACCTGTAATGGTTTTTCGTTTTTATGGAATGTCTCAGAAAGTACTTGGCCGATCTTTCTGAAAATTTGTAGATATGTTCATTATGGGTCACGGATGATGCCCGACGTTTTAGTTTACCGTTATAGCCGTTACTAACGACTATAACGAACTAACGTTAGTAACGGCTATAACAGTATACTGAAACATCGAGCATCATCCGTGACCCATAATGAACATACCTGCTAATTTTCACAAAGATCGGCCCCGTACTCTCTGAGATAACGAACTAACGGCTATAGCCGTTACTAACGGCTATAACGAACCATAACGGTTTTTCTTTTTTTTATGGAATATCTCAGAAAGTACGTGGCCGGTCTTTCTGAAAATTTGTAAGTATGTTCATTATAGGTCACAGATGATGGCCGATGTTTACCAGAATAGCCATTACTAACGGTTACACCAGCCCAAGATGGTTTTTCCTCTTTATGGAATATCTCACGCGTATTCAGGATAAATTGGGAGTACGTTTATATGCGTTGCATCTTGTTTCTGTTTAAAAAATGTTTTCCTGTCCATCATCTGTGCCACCTCAGAGGCAGTGCACCCACGCCGCTCATTCCGACACCCTGTCCACAGCCACAGCCCGGCCCGGCCCGCCGCAGCGCCGGCACCAGCAATCCACAGGGAGCAGTCATTGTCAGATCACTATCGTTCAGTCTGTTTCCTTACTTCCTTCATTCTTTCCATTTCTCACGCAGAATCTGGAAGAATCTGTCGCGACAGATATTAGCAGTTCGACAGAGATGTCTTTCATTACAGTTGATTTTAAAGAAGATTGATTTTTCTTGTAAGCTCGTTAATAGCTCTCGATACCAATTTTGGGTTCTGGTTTGATATTAATTCGAGAGAGAGAGAGAGAGAGAGAGAGAGAGAGAGAGAGAGAGAGAGAGAGAGAGGAGAGAGAGAGAGAGAGAGAGGGGAGAGAGAGAGAGAACAAAGAAAGGAACAAACGAGTTTTAATTACGGGGGTTGGGAGGAGGAGGAGGAACGGGACGAAATAGGAGCAAGTCGACTTGTTTGCATCGAGTTCTGTATTAAAGAAATTAAGAAGAAAACACGAAACTAGTTCTTTGGGGATATTGTAAAATACATATGTTGACACAAAGAGAAAATCGTTGCACAAACCAGCCTTTGACAATAGTTATACTGACAGAGAAGGAGAGAGCGAACGAAGGAAGGAACGAACGAAATTTTATTTATCCAGGATACTACTACTACTACTACTACTACTACTACTACTACTACTACTACTACTACTACTACTAATAATAATAATAATGAATACTTATATAGCGCCTATTCTCGGCTAGAGACCAAGCTCTAAGCGCTTTACAATCCACACTCGTTTACACAACGGGCTGCCTACCTGGGTAGTGCCGACTGAAGAGCTGCCAGCTGGCGCTTCATTCAGTCGTTTCCCGTGTCATCCATTCAGTATCGTTCAATATTGATCACTCATTTTCCTTACTTCCATCATTCTTTCAATTTCTCACGCAGGGTGCATGCTATGTGTAACATGTCATCCATACCAACGGCCCAACTGGCCTACTCTTCCGAAAGTTGGTGATGGGATTTTACGTGTGTGCAAGATGTTATGCATGCGTTCACACACGGAACCTCGGTTTATAGTCTCATTCGAAGGATAATGAGATAAGCAAATTACTTATGCTTTTTTTTCCACCCAGAGACAATGACAATGACAATGACAAGAATTTATTGGCAATAGCTCTTTCGGCTCTAATGCCGAGGAGGCGCAATCATAAATCAAAATGCAAAATTACAACTGGCGAGATAAATGCAAAATCAAACAGCTTTGTAAAAAACATCCATTAGTACTGGGTCGTAATCTTCGATCAACCGACCTATGAATCAACAGTTAGTGACAGCTATTATCTTTTCCTTTCAGCACAACAATAACACACAATAAATAACTAGCAGAGTTACATTTCATGATAAATAATCTGATAACTAACAATCTAATTTTTTCTTCCTAATATTATTTGCTTTCGCAATGAACGCAGCAAGTGATCTAATAATGTCTTCATTTTCTGATGTCACAGCTGATCGGCAGTCAGGTCAAGGTCACCGGGTCAACACACCAGTGGATCACCGCGGGGAATCCCCGAGACAAGCCCCTCTCAAGCCAACCAGTTCAAAGCGGGCCAGTGACGTTCGTGGGGGTGGTAGAGGTGGGGTAAAAACACCTTCGCAGGGGGAGAGAGGGACTGTGCAAGGGAAGGGAGAGGGTCAGAGTGGGCGGCCTGCAACACGTGAAACTGGGGGCAGTGCGGGTAGAGGGACACAGCAAAGTGGGTTGTCGAGTTTCTTGTCAAGGAGTGGCAACACACGGCGCGCGACCAGTGACAGTGACAGCGACAGGCGTTCTTTGCGTTCTGGGTCAACCTCCAATAAATAGGACAGGCTTGATCAACCGACGCAGTTATCGTTCCACCCAGAGAGAGAGAGAGAGAGAGAGAGAGAGAGAGAGAGAGAGAGAGAGAGGAGAGAAGAGAAGGAGCGAGCGTGACGGATCTCTCATTTGATAAAGAAAAGAAAGGAAAATAAAACGGAGCAAAACACAAGAATGTATGATACTAATCGGGCAACGAAATGATCACATTATATCCCAAACCAGTGTATATACTAATCTGGCAAAGAAATGATCACATGATGTCCAATACCAATGTGTACAAAAGCACGTTGTCCATTAAGCCTGTACTGCCACCCGCCACTGTTCATGTGTTCCACGTCACCGGTTTGACTGACAATATCAGACAAAAAAAGCAAAAACGAAGATGACCTGAGCAGCACCCAGACTTCAACAAGAGGATGCATACTTCCTGCTGCCCAGATCAGACCAGGTGAGCATTGTGAGACCGAGGACAGGGCACTCCAGACTGAGACATCACATCTTCACAAAATTCCACATTGGCGAGTCTTCAGGGTGCCCATGCGGTACAGCCCCAATGACAGTGGAACACTTCCTGCAGGACTGTCCCACAATGAAAAGCTGAGGGCAGAGACCTGGCCTGCCAACACACGATGAGGGAAAAGCTTATGATCATGAGGCCTCGGTAACACTGAGGAC
>JAFLJL010017651.1:72752-76099 GCA_018398815.1 Conus ventricosus | reverse complement strand
CCTAAAAAGCCCACAAATTTTGTTGTTTTGAAAAGTCAAGATTCTAATCTTCCCCATCATTTTTTCCGTGGTCGATTTCCATGACATAGGTTGGATACACTAACATAAATGATACTCCAGGGAAACGTTCAAAAAAGACACGTAATTTTTACAAATGTATGTTCCACGTAACGTTGATAAAGGATGCGCCACGTAGTTTTATAATGATGCTCCACGTAAGAAAAATAATACGCTGCGCTTATTGTTAAAATGTCCGCTTTGTACGGTCTACAAAAAAAAAAATCCGGATAAATCATTGTCCGTAGGGACGCCCAAAAGAACAGTGTGGGTCAGCCAAGCAAAGCATACACATGCTGCTGTTCATTTGGGGAAATTTCACTGAGTACATCAGGTGTATTTACTCCCTACTAAAATCTTTCCGACCTTCAGAATCGTCACCTACATTTGTCTATGATTGCCAATGATTGGCTGATGTCACGGAGTACACCAACGTACGGTGTCTTTCCTTCCTACTAAAATAGTTTCAAGTCTTCAGAATGGTCACCTGCATTTGGTCTTTGACTGCCATCATTGGATCTTGATGATTTTTTCATCACACATGCTGAAGAGAAAGACACACCCGAAGGGCGGGTAGGACCCAGAGAAGCACTGTCCTCGACTTGCCGACCAATCAGCCGGAGCAATCCTTTCACCAACCTTTGACAGCCTGTGCTGTGTCACACCCCATGGGTGCAGGCACGCACAAGGGGCGCACATTAAACTAAGGGGCATACATTGAGACTATTGACAAACAGTAAGACTAGGGACGCACATTCACACCAGGGACGCACATTAAGGCTAGGGACATACATTGAGACTATTGACAAACATTAAGACTTGGGACGCACATTAAGACTAGGGACCTAAGGGACATAAACGCTACCTCCAGAGGGCAAATAACAGGGGTGATGCCTTGTTTGTGTATTATGCTGCCAAAACAGAGCGGTAGAACAACACCGTGCAACTGTTGAAAGGACCTGGGCGTGGGTGCCTCATTCAGCAACATTAACGTCTGGATTGTGTAGCTGAGTGACACCAAGAAGCAAAGAAGGATGATGAAGACAACGCACGCGCGCGAGCGCGCGCGCGCGGCAGCAGCGAGAGAGAAGAGAGAGAGAGAGAGAGAAAGAGGAGAGAGAGAGAGAGAGAGACGAGAGAGAAGAGAAGAGAGGAGAGCGAGAGAAGAGAGAGAGAGAGACAGACAGACAGACAGAGAGAGAGGGAAGAGACAGACAACAAGTCGAGAGAGAGAGAGAGGGAGAGCACAGAGAGAGACAGAGAGAGACAGAGAGAGATAAACAGAGAACAGAGACAACAGACAGACAAAGAGAGAGGACAGACAGACAGAGACAGACGGATAGGCGACAGACAGACAAAGAGAGAGAGACAGACAGACAGACAGAGACAGACAGCAGGCAGGCAGGCCGGCAGGTAGACAGGCAGGCAGACAGACAAGACAGACACAGAGACAGACACAGACACAGACACAGGACACAGAGACAGAGAGACTGTTGCTTCTAACCCAGCCGACCGTGAAGGCCGTAATATCAGGGCTCTCATGAGGAAGACAACAACCGGACGCCGCCAGCAACTCACAGCAGAACGTCCTGCAGCTGAGACAAAACGACCATCCGCTGTTTCTCACGGCTCTTACCTCCACTGTTCCATATGACGTTGACGGTGTAACAGGAACGGTTTGAGGGCCCGAGTTGAGCGCAGCAGCACCAAGACGGCCATGATGACGTTGACTTCCCCCGGAACGTTCACTGCCTCCGACCGCCGCCATCCCCAGGACGCCGATGGGAAACCAGCAGGCGAAGTCCGACACGGCCACGGTGATCAGCCCGCCGAGCGATGACCTGGTCCGTGGACTTCCTGCCGATGGTGCCGGAGCCGGTCAATGTATTGGAGGTGACCGACCAGTAGATGAACACCTGCCCCGAAGCTATAACAGGAAGAGGACGAAGTTGAGGGCGATCCAGATACCGAAGGAGTAATGCTGTCCCGTGGAAACTCGGTCGACGGTGATGGGTAGCGGAATGCAGATGCCGGTCTGGATGTAGAACTCCCATTGTGACGTCACAGGGTCAGAGGCGTGGTGGCCAGCAATGAGCCCCATCCACCAGGTGGCGCTGCTGGCCAGATGCGCTGACGTCGGCGTGAAGTGGAACTGGCTGAAGGGAAAGCGCAGCACCAGGAAGCGATCCACGGTGATGAAGCAGATTCGAAAAGACGGACACCTCAGAGGACAGGAGAGACAGGAACCCGCCACCACTGCAGGTGGTGCTGTGTCTCCAGGATGCTCGTTCCACAGGTAGATTCTTTGTACCTGTAGTCAGCCAGTCCGATCACCATCAGGTACACCCCCATCAAGAAATCAGACACACACAAATGCAGGATGAAGACACCAAATCCGAACCGCCGCGTTCCTTTGTCGAAAGCCGGTGCGGTACAGGAAACTGGTGAGGTTTCCCACCAACGCCAGCATGGCTAGCAGAGCCAGGAATAACCCGGTGGAGGTGACTCTGCATCAAATCCTGACAGGACGACACGGCGTCTTTCGGAACCCGACACCACTTGGGGCTGAACTCCATCGGAAAAGAAGCGCTGGGCAGCACAGTTTATAATTGCTGGCTGTCACGGACCGAAGTTTGAGAAGATTGTGGAACAGCTGTGGAGAAAGGTGATTACCGGACAGCCTGAGAATCCACAGAGCGCAATCGATCGTAGAACCCGGAAACCCGAGCCGTTGCACGTGACGCACTCCGCTGCCCGACAGGTTGAGCTGGTCCAGACAGTCAGTGTGTGCAAAGGATCCACGTTCACTGTGTCCACGCTGACACGGGACAGGTCCAACACGCGAATTTTGGTGTACGTGGACAGACCAGAGAGACCGTCTGAAAGGTCAAGTGGTTTCCCGCCAAAACAAGCACTTGCAGAGATCTGAGGTACTGAAGTCACCAGGTAGAAGACAGGTGATGAGATTATCGCTGAGGTCCAGACTGATCAAGTTAGGCAGAGCAGGTGCTTGAACGTGAGACAGAAAACAACCCGCCAAACTGACGTGGACCAGCATGGTGATGTTCATCAAGTCCATCAACGTCATGTTGCTCCTGTCCGCGTTCAAGAAGCGAAGTTCTGGATGGTCACCGACAGCGACAGACCGGTTACAGTAAAACGCCAACCCGAAGCACCTACATTCAGGTGGACAGGTGAAGTGACACAACAGCTCATCATCATTCTGAGGGCACTGGCCATACCTGTCGTCACACACGTGCTCGGCAGACACGCACACGCGGGACTGGCGA
>JAFLJL010017651.1:62752-70252 GCA_018398815.1 Conus ventricosus | reverse complement strand
CGAGGCCTCGGGCCACGGCAGCTTCTCCGTCATCAGCTGATAGCACTTCCCGGCCAGCCACCACTGGGAGGTCACACACATCGTGGAGTTGACGTACCAGCACGCCTCTTCGTCCTCCCCATCCACACAGTCCCACTCGGCGTTACATGGGAAATACCTGCCGTAGTCCCGCTGGAAACCCGGCACCGTGCAGTTCCACTGGCTCCTGCCACCGCCCGCTCGCTTCAGGCGCCAGACTGGCATGAAGAACTCGATGTTGAAACCCTTAGAGCAGGAGTGACGTGCCCCGCTGATGAAGCGGAGGTGGACGTCCTCGCTGAAGTATTGGACGAAAGGTTTGTGGGTGCTGAACTTGTCGAAGAAGTGCGGTTCCGTTCGTCCCCCCACGTACACCGACAAGGAATCGAAACCAACGGCGTCAAGGGATAGGTTGAGCCATTTCAGAATGAGCAGGTGATCAGGGGAAACGGTCAGAGAGGCCCAGCTATCCACAGCGGGTGGGTAAGGGGTGCGTCCATCCCACAGAGGAGACTGAATGAACCCTGTCCCGTTTTGTGTGAAAAAGAAAATAGAATTCAAAAGTGTGTGCATGCAACTCGATCAGAATTGTCGCAATATGACATGAGTAATATAGGTTATTCACTCTCAGTTTGACGTGCCCTTTGTTTCGAGAGAGATAGACAGACAAACAGACAGACAGATGGACAGACACAGACAGACTGAGAGACAAAGAGAGACAGAGACAAACAGAAACAGAGGGAATGAAATAATTTCCGACAAAGGTTGAGAATAAAATCGTAACAACACAAGTTCCAACACAGAGCCATGGAGAACGCTACACACAAGAGGACTTTGGGCAGACATGCAACCATCGATGACAACAACTAGTGACGGACGACACAAACCAATTAAGAACTTGGCCCTGAAAGTCAAAAGTCACTTTCAACCTCTTCAAAAGGATGGGATAATCCAGCGCGTTGAATGCTGCACTGAGTTCAAGGAAAGCAATCATGGAGATGAATATTTCATCGGCATTCGTCAGCAGAATGTCCTGAACAATCAGAACAGCCGTCTGTGAGCTGTGATCCTTCTCACAGTAGACTGACTCATTTCGAAAAGACGGCAATCTGATAAATGTCTCTGCAAACGTCTCAACACGATCTTCTCTAAGTACCTTTGAAACTAATGGTAGATTCGACACAGGCCTGAAATTGTATTAGCTCAGTATAGCTACTGTCACGTTTTTTTCGACAGTGGTGTGACAACAATTCTTGTCTGGTAATCAATGTTAGATAAGCCCCACAAGATCAAAAGTTGCAAGATTACCATTAACAGGTGTTCTAATGGCTTTTGAATAAATTCAAAATGAAGGTGTTGTGTCCGTGCGTGAGAGAGAGAGAGAGAGAGAGGAGAGAGAGAGAGAGAGAGAGAGAGAGAAGAGAGAGAGAGAGAAGAGAGAGAGAGAAGGGATATATAAGTACTTGAACAGAATGAAAGAAACTATTGGAAAAACAAAGTTAGGTGAATAAAATAAATTATTTCGCTGGGTCATGAAAGAGGTGGTAATAGTTATGCGTGGTAGTTGGAAAGGTGTGGGGGATAATGTTAATAAGGGAGGGAAGGGGAAGGAATAAATGGTGATAAGGTATAATTAAGGGGGGGGGGGTGAGGAAAAAAAGGGGGGGGGTAGGTGGGGGTTGGGAGGAGGGTAATGTGTATGTGGGGGTGGTGGGAGAGAAGGGGGCCAGAGAAGGGGAGCTCAAAACTTTTCATCACTATGGGGGGGGGGAGTTGTGAGGTTCATACAAAGTGTTGTTAAAAAAGTAAACAATGCTGTGGGATGATGTTCATTGTAACAGGTAAAAATAATGTGTTGGCAATCAATTGCTGATGTTTGTTGAGAGAAGATAGCAGTGATCAATGAAAAAAGGGTACATATTTTGCACACACACACACACACACACACACAACACACCCCCACACACACACACAACACACACACACACACACACAACACACACACACACACACACACACGTGTGTGCGTGCGCGCACACACAACACACACACACACCCCAACACACACCACACACACCACACACAACACAACACACACACACACACACGCACACCACACAACACCACACACACACCAAAGGGGCTGGGTGGTGGGAGGACCACATGTAAACAATGTTCTGGGTGAGTTATGATCATATGATCATAATGAGACTAATGTTCTTGATAAGCTTGGTTCTGTTTTCAGGCCTTCATATGAATGTGGGAAAAAACTGATGTCGTTTGGCTGGAAGTGAGAAAAATTCTGAAATCTGTTATATGGAACATTTAGGTATGGAATGGAATCCATCTAAATTCCGAGTAATAGAATGTGGTGTTCACTAATGACCTGAAGAATGTGTTTGATAAAAATTACTCGAAAGACTAGCAGATGGCAAACAAATTTTTTCAAAAATATGGGTAAAACGACAGTTAACACCCCTCGGGAGGGTAGCAATATTAAGATCTCTTATCCTCTCAAAGTTGACACACCTCTCGTTACTAAATTTCCAAACCCCCCAGACATATTTTTCAAACATGTCAACAGGCTTGTTAAAAATGTGTTTAGACAAGAAGCCAGATAAGTTAACCGAAAAACTGCACATAAAAGTATCAAAGATGGCGGTATTGATCTTCCTGAACTAAAGACTTTTGTGTTATCTCTGAAGCTGTCCTGGATACGTAAAGCTGAGATGTCAACCCATAGATGGCGAAATATTCTGTCGTTTAACTTCCCTAAGTGGTGGCTTATGAAAAAATATGGTCCAGAATTCGTTGCAAAATTCACTAAGTAAAAATCAGTTTGGGGCTGAAGTTCTTGATGCGTATAAAGTTTTTTTACTACAAGTGTTCCCCCCAAAACTCCACTGAACTTCTTGCCGATCCATTATGCCATAAAAGCGATTTCAAATCGGAAAGAAGTGCATTGTATCGAAAACACTAAGTAGCAAAGATATCAACTGTCTCGCCCACTTTTTTGATGACAAAGGAAAGGTTTTGCCACATGCACTTTTTAAAGAAAAATATAGTGTAAATATTGATTTTGTCACTTTTGCTGGCTATAAATCGACTATAATGGACTATGTGAAAACGTCTGGTATCACTAAAAAAATCCCCGAAGTCGGAGTGTGGCTGCCATGTGGCGGGGTAATCAAAAACGGTCACACACGTAATGTTCTCATCCCACCTGATGCATTTGTACCATAGTGTTCAAGTACTTCGGCTGTTTGGATGATCCCTGGAGTCTTTTAGCCGGGGTACGACAACACAACAAACAACAACAACAACAACTAAAAACAACACAATAAGTACATAAATCCATCATTTGTGCTTTAAACATCTTTTCGCTATAAATTAAAGGCTCCAAGTTGTATTATGATATCATCATTGCGAATAATCCTAAGCCAAAATGTTGTGATAAATAGGACATGAAATTGTTGATGCAAAATGATTGGAAATCCTTTTTTTTTGCACGCGCATAAGATATGTGATGTAAGGCTGCAGTGGTTTTAACTGAAAGTATTACACAGGTGTTTATGCACAAATGTTGTTTCAAAGGAGATTGGAATCGTTGAAAGTGGTAACTAGTTTTTGCAGCACATCCAAAGATAGCACTGATCATATGTTTTGGAAATGTCACCAAGTACAAGTATTTTAGAATGCTCTCACTGGCTTAATGAAAGAAAAATGTTTGAATGCTGAAAACGTCCTTTTGACAGAAGCATCGTATATTTGGCTATGACAATATGATTGTGGGCGAACCGTCTTTTACTTTTAAATACTATTTGTGAAGCATTACATATACGTTGTAAAATAAACAACACCTGCACAATACAAGCATTCATAAAAAATTAAAATTTTGATACAAAACTGAGGAACATATGCATATTTGAAATTAAAACCATGCAATTTTTTGACCAGATGGCTGGCATACAGACATTGATGGATACTGTTTAACAGTAATAAACCCTTTTGTCTTTCTTTTCCTTTTCAAAGACAAGTTGCACTAATAGATTTAGAAGTGTAAGATGGAGTGTGTAAATGAACACTTTTTTGTACATATTAGAGGCCTGATTTTCAATATTTTGCCAAAACATAATTATGTGAAAAACATCCCTGTCAGCATGATCTTTCTTGATACATCCACCGCTCTCTCTCTCTCTCTCTCTCTCTCTCTCTCTCCTCCTCTCTCTCTCTCTCTCTCTCTCCTCTCTCTCCCCTCTCTCTCTCTCTCTCTCTCTCGTATTAGATAATGTTTGCATGAATTTGTGAATTCACATTGTTTGGGGGTGATTTCGTTCTTTATTTTTTTCTTTATGTACATACTTGCCTTCCCTGTGTATATATACATGTATGAATGCAATTAAAAATAAGTTAAAAAAAAATGTTCTTCATCTTCTCTCACTTCATTTTCACACATCATGTAAAAACCTTCTACAGTGCTTTTACACATCAAACCACCTCTTGTTGGCTCTCAGACCTGAGTTCTACGTCTGAATCTAGCCAGTCAGTCTCTATGCCGTTTGTTGGTAATGTCACGCACTGCATGTTTCTTCCAACTGTCATGTTCAAGGTCGTTTTGTCTAGAGGGAAGAATTTGTGTAGGGGGTTAGTTTTGTTCAAGGATAACCTTAAGCAGAGCGTCATGTGTCTTTAAAAAAAAAAACAACACTTAGTTTTATTTTAGCTTTTAAACTCTCTGCAACCCACCTTCCATCCTGCATTGTCATGTGTTTTCCGTGTGGACTCGGGTTGCACGTGGGGTTAAACGTAGGCTGAGTGAGCTTCTCTCACTGCCAATCAGGTTTTTTTGTTAAGCCAACCGGAGCAGTCGAGGTTGGGATGGGAGAGTGGGAATGAGGATAACGTGTCGTGCAAGCCTTATGCTTGCAGTCTTTTTCTTGTAACTGTATTTTTGTGAGGGATCCATATCCCTCGGGGAGCCACCACCGTTTCGCCTTTGAGGGAAACTGCGTTGCATTTTTTTTCGAGATCCATATCTCCCGGCTCTCGGCATCAGGTTTTTACCTTTGGGTGGAACCAAACCGTAGTACTCCGTACGAGTGCTGTCGTCTTGTCAAGTTACCCTTTTGTTGTATTTCTGTGATCAGTATCACAGTCGTGAATCCCGTATTCACTTAGAGGCAGAAGTTTTTTTTTTCTAAATTTTTAGGCCCTGACCAGGGTTCAGATACGAGCCGTGCAGGGCTTGCTATTCCAGCTCCTCAGTGAGTCCCATTCACAAGTCTGGCTGGTGAGTACATTGCGTAGTTAGTTCATATCTATTTTTCTTTTATTATTTATTTATTTCCAAATCTATTTAAAGAATTGGTTTTCCTCCCAGCTATTACTTTAATTCTTTCATTATTTATTTTGTTGTGTTTGAGTATTATTTTCGTTTATCATTTTATTACCATTTCGTTTATACCAACTTTTAATTATTCATTTACTTCTAGGCCATTTTTTTTTACATTTACGGTAGTAGGGCGTGTTATGCATTTTCCCCTCCAAATATGAAGTGTTGTTGTGTTCTGTGTGTTGTCGCGTGCCTGTACCGCATTCCGGGTCATGTGTCTTGCCACACGTGTTTTGTGTGTTAGTAGTCGTCACTTGTTAATGCGCTTGTTCAGGACATTTTTGGTTGTCATTCTTGTAAATATTTAGGGCGCCCATAAGTTTATTTGGCGCTGTTAATGTTTCCGGCGCTGTTAATGTTTCCGGCTTTTGTTTCCGGAAAAGGAGAGTTATCCCGAGGGAGATGATTCGTTTGTTTTTTTATATAGCTCAAGAGAGCCAACCCCGGGGTGTTTGACATAAACGGTTGTGAACGTTTATTGGAAATATGTATGTAGACAAAGTGTCTGAACCGGGGAAATGTTGTATTTAATTCTATTTGAGAACCGAAATTAGCAGGCGCTCTGCCAGTGCGTTCCGTGCCTGTCCTTGTTACTCTCTGTAATGGATGTCTGCTTACGGGGTTTTGCTTTGCACCTGTTTATATGGGAAACCATCTTTTGTGTGTTTTCCAGGACTTCCTCTTCTTCTACTTCTTCCTCTTCTTGTTGGTTTTTTCCTCCTTTCCCTCACCAGTGGCTGACTTACCTGTGTGCCGCTGCTGCTGCCGCCGACCTTGCATCTGTGGCCGGTCTCGCCGCCTTTCGGTTTCTGCTGTTGCCGCCATCTGTACCGCAGCTGCTGCTGCGACTGCGGCTTGACCCCGCTGCCTCCATCTTCTTCGTCGCCCACATCATCCCTCCCCTTTCCTCTCCAGTCTTCAGCCCTTTCTCCTCCTCGCCCCTCTCCCGGGAACCCCCAAGGACTCTCGCCCCGGGGTCGGAACGAGGACGCACCAGTACGCCGTGCACCATCTTTGGAGAGAGGACCTTCATCTTGAACAGCTTCGTGGGTCGCTGGTGCCACTGCTCTACCTGCTCCATACAGGTGTTGGACGGCCGCCACACCTGTGTGCCTGGATTGAGTGCATCTCACCTTCACCCTCGAACCTTGGTGTCCTCGTTGTGTGTATTTGTATCTCCTTGGAAGTAGAAAGGACGCTATCCTGTCTGCGACGTGGATTGTATCGACAGGCGGACGCGCTCTCCCTTTGCCGGACCCGCACAGGACTGTCTCACGGCTGAGGCTTTGGGGGGTCGGTCCGTAAGTCTGGCATCCACGTTTAATTATTACAGAGATAAAGGACAGGCATTAAATCAGTTTTGTCAGCAGAGCGCTTTTTTGATTCTATTACAGTTATGTTTGCCTAATATGAATGTTTTGTTTTGCATTTCCACATATACTTGCTTTCCAGGGTTGTCGCCGCTGTATGGTGCGTTTGTTTTGTGTGCAGGGTTCCAGTTTATCTATGTCGCCAAGTTTAACCATGCACTGTTTATCGATCTTTCTGTGATGAACTGTTCCTTCGTCTGTTAGCGTTTAAAAAGAGAGTGAAATTAATGTTGGATGTTTAGTTACGGTCCTTAGCTGTTGAATTTCCCAGTATACTACCCATTCTAAGGGTCTTGCCCAAGACGCTCCCCTTTGTTTTGGCTTTTCTTATTTAACGATCCAGTACTAAAATTTCTCCTTCTGAACCGTAATCCCGTCTATCCACAGGCTGTTGTCTTTGATTTGCATCTTGGCAATCCTGATCATCCCTATTTTAATTTTTGAGGGATCAGATTTTGGCAAGCATTCCTGCTTTTTTTAAATTTATTTTCCTTGACCCTTTGGTTGCATTCCGGCTCTACCTTACCTTCTGGCCCCCCCCAGAATCCGGCCGGGACGTGAATGTTAGTGGAGAGAGATTCGATTATTTTGTGTGTATGTTTGTGTGTGTGTGTGTGTGCGTGTGTGTGTGTGTGTGTGTGTGTGTGTGTGTGTGTGTCCCTTCCATTTATTTACAGCCTTTTGGAGTTATAAATGTATACCCGTCCGTATATATGTATG
>JAFLJL010017651.1:45000-56752 GCA_018398815.1 Conus ventricosus | reverse complement strand
TCTTTCTCTCTCTCTCCTCTCTCTCTCTCTCTCTCTCTCTCTCTTTCTCTCTCTCTCTCTCTTCTCCCCTCTCTCTCTCTCTCTCTTCTCTCTCTCTTCTCTTTCCTCTCTCTTCTCTTTCTCGGGGCAAGGGCCGGATGTAAAAAAAAGCATATATTTGCTTATCTGTTAGCCTTGGAAAAAAAGACCTCATCATCATCATCATCATCATCATCATCATCATCATCATCATCATCATCATCATCATCATCATCACCATCATCATCATTATCACCATCATCATCATCATCATCTCATCATCATCATCATCATCATTATCTCTCTCTCTCTTCTCTCTCTCTCTCTCTCTCTCTCTCTCTCTCTCTCTCTCTCTCTCTCTCTCTGTGATCTTTTCATTCTGTCATCACCCCCCCCCTCCTCCCGCCATCATTCCTTATTCCCCAAACCGCTCTACAAAACACCTCCTCCTCCCCCTCCTCCGTCTTCTTCTTCTTTCTTCTTCTTCTTCTTCTTCTTCTTCTTCTTCTTCTTGGTCTTTTTTTTTCCCTACCATTTAGATAGGGATGATGATGATGATGTCTTTGCTAATTTTTTTCAGACATTTCTTGCCCTGTGCTAGACACCTCAGTATTTTTAAGAGTTTTCCTGCCTCATATCAGCTATTTCAGGACTCTCTGTCTTCCCCTACCTCACTCCAACTATTTCAGTACTCTCTGTCTTTCCCTACCTCATACCAACTATTTCAGTACTCCCTGTCTTTCCCTACCTCATACCAACTATTTCAGCATTCCCTGTCCTTCCCTACCTCATACCAACTATTTCAGTACTCTCTGTCTTTCCCTACCTCATACCAACTATTTCAGTATTCCCTGTCTTTTCCTCCCTCATACCAACTATTTCAGTATTCCCTGTCTTTCCCTACCTCATACCAACTATTTCAGCATTCCCTGTCTTCCCTACCTCATACCAACTATTTCAGTATTCTCTGTCTTTCCCTACCTCATACCAACTATTTCCATATTCTCTGTCTTTCCCTACCTCATACCAACTATTTCCATATTCTCTGTCTTTCCCTACCTCACACCAACTCTTTCAGTATTCCCTGTCTTTCCCTACATCATGCCAAATACCAAAATAAAAAATTCGGGGAAAACAGTTTCCAGTGCTAGCTTCTTTTTTTTTTTTCCAAGCGGTCTCTTACACACCATGCATACTCTGGATTTTCTCTTTACAAATGGACATATTCTTGCTGCTTTAGTGTTTTGGTGTTGGATACAGTGTCTGGGTTTCTTAGTGTTCTGATGTGTGGTGTGCTGGCACTCTCAATCTGATAATGTGCTGCTTATACAAAGAGGACAACACAAATGAAACAAAGACTTCTCATTTTCCTTTCTTTCATTTTTTTCCCATAAGAGAGAGAGAGAGGGGAGAGGAGAGGGGAGAGAGAGAGAAGAGAGAGAGAGCGAGAGAGAGAGAGAGACACAGAGAGAGAGAGAGAGAGAGAGAGAGAGAGAGAGAGAGAGAAAAGAGAGTGAAGGAGAGAGAGAGAGAGAGAGAGAGAGAGAGAGAGACGACCGACAGACAGACAGATAGATGAATGAGGAATGTAGTTAAGACTATAATAAGAGAATGTAAGTTTCAACACTCATTATTCAGATCCTCATTTTACTCCATGTTAACAATGTCAGTGCTGTCTGTCTTTTCAGATCTGCTTCTTTTTTCTTTGGGGGGGGGGGGGGGGGGACAGTGTTGTTTGTGTTTACATTCTTCCTTCTTACCCCGTGCTAACTGTCTCAGTATTGTCTGTGATTTTGGACCTTTTTTTTTTTTTACCCGAGTTAACTGTCTCAGTGTTGTCTGTGTTTTCGGACCTCTTTTTTTGCCCTGTACTACACCACAGTGTTGTCTGTGTTTTCAGACCTCTTTGTTTTGCCCTGTACTACACCACAGTGTTGTCTGTGTTTTCAGACCTCTTTGTTTTGCCTGTACTACACCACAGTGTTGTCTGTGTTTTCAGACCTCTTTGTTTTGCCCTGTACTACACCACAGTGTTGTCTGTGTTTTCAGCGTCTTTGTTTTGCCCTGTACTACACCACAGTGTTGTCTGTGTTTTCCCGACCTCTTTGTTTTGCCCTGTACTACACCACAGTGTTGTATGTGTTTTCAGACCTCTTTGTTTTGCCCTGTACTAGACCACAGTGTTGTCTGTGTTTCCAGACCTCTTTTCTGCCCTGTACTACACTACAAATTGTCTGTGTTTTCAGACCTCTTTGTTTTGCCCTGTACTACACCACAGTGTTGTCTGTGTTTTCAGACCTCTTTGTTTGCCCTGTACAACACCACAGTGTTGTCTCTGTTTCCAGACCTCTTTGTTTTGCCCTGTACTACACCACAGTGTTGTCTGTGTTTTCAGACCTCTTGTTTTGCCCTGTACTACACCACAGTGTTGTCTGTGTTTTCAGACCTCTTTGTTTTGCCCTGTACTACACCACAGTGTTGTATGGTTTTCAGACCTCTTTGTTTTTGCCCTGTACTAGACCACAGTGTTGTCTGTGTTTCCAGACCTCTTTCTGCCCTGTACTCACACTCAAATTTGTCTGTGTTTTCAGACCTCTTTGTTTTGCCTGTACTACACCACGTGTTTTTCTGTGTTTTCAGACCTCTTTGTTTTGCCCCGTACAACACCACAGTGTTGTCTCTGTTTTCAGACCTCTTTGTTTTGCCCTGTACTACACCACAGTGTTGTCTGTGTTTTCAGACCTCTTATTTTGCCCTGTACTACACCACAGTGTTGTCTGTGTTTTCAGACCTCTTTGTTTTGCCCTGTACTACACCACAGTGTTTGTCTGTGTTTTCAGACCTCTTTGTTTTGCCCTGTACTACACTACAGTGTTGTCTGTGTTTTCAGACCTCCTTTCTGCTCCCTGATAACTATCTCAGTATTGTCTATATTTCCAATCTCCTTTTTTTACACTGTGCTGACTGTCTCATGTTGTTCGTCATTTTACCTTTTTTTGCCTCTTGCTAGCTGTCTCAGTACTGCCTTGGCTTTCCAGACAGGAGGCCGACGTCTGAGCAGCAGTCGGTTCCATCACGTGACGGACCCGCACGTGCTGCAGAGACTGCCTGGCGCTGCACGTGCCCACGTTGTGGAGCTGGACCTGTCCTCTGCGGGCCTCAGTGACGTGGGAACCCTCAGGCCCTTTGGCTTCGCCCAGCGCACACACATGCCCATGGAGCTCTTCATCAACGGCAGGCCGCTACGCCTGGCTGAATGGCCGGACAGGGTGAGGGAGGGCGGGAGCAGGGTGGTGGTGGTGGTCATGGTGGTGTCAGTAGTGGCGGTGATGATGCTGATTGTGGTAATAGTGGTAGAGTCGGTAGTGATGGTGGTGGTGGTGGTGGTGTCGGTAGTGGCAGTGGTGATGATGATTGTGGTGATAGTGGTAGAGTCGGTAGTGGTGGTGGTGGTGGTGGTGTCGGTAGTGATGGTGGTGGTGGTGGTGACGGTTGTAGAGGCAGAGAACTTAGCACGTTGTGGTAGTAGTTGCAGTGTTAGGATAGTTCGTGCTTTAGCTACCAAAACCCGTGCGCAACAATTCACGCACACACACGCTCAGCCAAGCGTGCGCACGGTACTTATGTACACGACACCCAACTGCGTTAATCAAATTTTCAAATGCGTTTTGGAAAACCTTATCATTTCCGAAAAGAATGCAAAACTTATGGGCGCCATTACTACTCTGAAACGAAACCAGACAGTTATACCAAAAGTTTTGGGACTTTTTCGACGTTTGAAAAAAAAATCTGAAACTGGCAGGTGAAATGTCGACTTTTGTTTTGTAAATAAACTTTTTAAAAGGTCTTCGTTATGCTGAAATATTTTCGACGATGAAATTGATATACCTGGATCTCTTCGAAAATTAAACTGGGTTGGGAAGAAACCTAGTTGGGGAATTACTGACCAATTTGCACATTCATTTGACAGGCTGGGAAAGCACACCACACACACAACACACACACACACACACACACACACACACACACACACACACACACACACACACACAGAAACTCACGTGTGCACATGCATGCACACACCTATGCATGGTTTAAACACAACAGTGGAAAACGACGCAACGCATGTATGGAATATTTGATCTGAGCTAAAACCCTTGGAAAGGTATCCACCACTCTCCAGTCCTTTCATCTACTTCATCCAGTTCAGAGCCTTTCTCACTTCAAATGGCGGGAGGAGAATATCGGGTTTTGCTGGAGTTTGCTAGAAATAGTTCAAAAGAACATGAGACATTTTGCTGTGACGAAGGGAGACAGATATCCTGTCAGAGATCAGTTCAGCCGCGGCGTCCCGTTACATTTTTCCTTCTTGCTCGCTTGGAAGAGAGGGAGTTATTTTCGTAGGGCCAGCTGTTTTAGTTCAAGGTTCTTTCCTTGTTTTCGCCTGAGTGATTCTCAGAGGTCTCTTATTGCACCTGAAGCACGTGCTTTTGATGTGTCTAGACTCTCCCTCCACGTGCTACTCAACTCAGACTCCGTAATCGCTTTCCTCAGAGGCCGTCTACCTGCTTCTCCGAATGGACTGAACCCGGTTTACTGCTCGGGCAATTCCCATTCCCATTTGAAGGGATGGAAGGTAGGGGATGTCAACAAACAAGTGCGGACAGCGGCCCTCCGGGGAGTTTATCGCTCGAGTGGTTCAGCTCTTTCTCCCTCTTCTCCAGTGCTGAGGGGTCATTCTGGCACCTAAAACTGGGGGTTCGCTGCAGATAAATCGGGGTTGTAGACGCATCTTTAGAGTTGAGCTTTACATCATAATAAAGATAGGGGTTGAGGTAGGGGGGTGGGTCTGAGGGATAGGGGGCGGGAGTGGGGAGGGAGGGGAGGGGAAAGGGGGAGAGGGGGGTCTATTCAGGCTCTTTGAGGCCCTTGACACGAATGTCACGTGTTGTAACCTCAACTATTCCCAATGGGAGAATGTGTGTGTGTGTGTGTGTGTGGTGTGTGTGTGTGTGTGTGTGTGTGTTCTCCCCCTCCAATCTCTTCATTTTAAAAAAATCTATTTGAATTTCGGGTTTTGTGAAATCTTCCGTGGTGGAACCACAGACACGCCATTTGGGTGTGGCGGCAGGGAGGCCAGAATTGGTCATCACTCGTTTCAGAACGAGACCCCTTCACTGAGGGGAAAATTCTGCCCGTTACCCTGAGGATCTAGTGCCCCCCCCCCCCCCCCCCTCCACACACACACACCTTCACGTGCCAGTCCTGAGGAGTACAAGGGGTCATCGTGGGCCTACCCTGGAGTTGACCTTCCACTTAACTCGGGGGGTCTGAGGACTAGTCTTTTCACCAGCTTTTGAGGTAGGGGGAGCATCGTTCTGGGCCTGCAAACACAGGTCAGAGGTTCGGGGCGTTTGGAGAGTTGGACATGCGTTCACTACGTCTTCTTCGTTTTCTCCTCATCCCACGAAACGATCATTGAATCCGACATGGTCAGAGATCTGAAGGGACATGCATGATAATGCGGATGGAAGAATTGTCGAGGCATGAGACGCGGCTTGCTCGGAGAATGTGAAGGATGTGTGTGCATGAGTTCACAGTTTTAATGCTGGAGGAAAGGACAGAAGAATGCAGAAAAAGGGGAGTGAGGAGAGAGAGAGAGAGAGAGAGAGAGAGAGTGAAAGGAGTGAGAGCAGTGTGTGTGTGTGTGTGTGTGTGTGTGTGATAGAATGCAAGAAGTGTGAAGACTGACCGTTGGTGTGAACTGTAGTGGGGCGGGTTAGTCGGGGCAAGCGACGGCCTTAGGTGACCCCTAAACCAGTGTGATAATACGGGGGGGGGGGGGGGGGGGGGGGGGAGGGGTCATCCTAAGGTCTCGTGATCCTCTCCTATGACTGGTCGCTCGCAGTCGGGGCTGCTGTCAAAAATGTGTATGTGTGCGCGAGCGTGCGCGTGTGTGTGTGTATGTGTGTATGTGTGTGTGTGTGTGTGTGTGTGTATGTGTGTGTGTGTGTGTGTGTGTGTGTGTGTGTGTGTGTGTGTGTGTGTGTGTGTGTGCGTGCGTGCGTGCGTGCGTGCGTGTGTGTGTGTGTGTGTGTGTGTGTGTGTGTGTGTGTGTGTGTGCTCGGGGAGGCACTGTCAACCTGTGTGTAATTGTATGGGAGATCGGTGGTCCAGATCCCCCGGGGCGGTTGGCGGGGCCCTTTTCATGTCCCGGGACATCCTTGCGCTGGGAACATGGGGACCGAGTGTCCCGTGCGTTGCCAAACCCACCCGTGTGTGTGTGTGTGTGTGTGTGTGTGTGTGTGTGTGTGTTGTGCGTGCGTGCGTGCGTGCGTGCGTGCATGCGTGCGCGCGCGCGCGCGCGCGTGTGTGTGTGTGTCTGTGTGTGTGTGTGTGTGTGTTCCCCCCCCCCCCCCCCACTCCCCCCCGTCCCCTGACCTCACCTTTGTGCCATGCCTACGGCAGAAACCAAGCAGAGGGCTTTACGTTTCTCCCGTTGTTTGGCAAACGTCCTGTCACGTGTCCCCACACCAGCACACCTCAACACCGTGGTCACGTGAAACTCGGGGTTTGGAATGAACGAGGGGTGGGGAAGGGGGGCACACATACAGTGCTCTTTGCGGCTTCCCAGAGATGTAGGTTTGACTTCTGGACACAGCTTGCCAAGGTTCGGTACTGTGGGCGATAGCAGTAACAAAATAAAGCGATGGCAACGGGGGACGACCCGTCATCCTCAGCATGAGCGTGCAGGGGAACACAGCTCTAGACAGCCGCCCAGTTAGCGACCAACGTCCCACACGCGAGAGGGTGTGCAACCGTAACCCACGGGTCAGTCCGTAGCTTTGAGCACAGGGTGCAGTAACCCGTTACTTTGTTCCGGGGAAACCCACTCCAATTTTTTTTGACGGCCTCGCAGTCGGGGGCTGCTGTAAAAAAATGTTTTTAGGGGGGTGGGGGGGGGGGGGGGGGGGGGGGGGGGCGGGGGGAGCGTGGGGGGGGGGGGGCGTGTGTGGTGTTTTAATTTTGGGGGGGGGTTTTTGTGGGGGGTTGGGGGTTTTTGTGGGTTTGGTAAATGGGGGTTTTTTGGGGTTGGGTTTTGGGGTTTTGTGTGGTGTTGTGTGTGTGTGTGTGTGTGTGCGTGGGGTGCGTGCGTGCGTGCGTTGTTTGGTTGGGGGGGGGGTGTGTTGTGTGGGGGGGTGTTTTGTTGGGGTGTTGGGGTTCCCCCCCCCCCCCACCCCCACCCCCCTTGCCTAATTTTTGGGGCCTTGCCCCGGGCCCCAAAACCCCCCCAGGGTTTTGGTTTTTGGTTGTTTGGAAAAGTTGGTCCGTCCCCAACCCGGCCCCTCCACCGTGGCCGGCCGGGGTTTGGTGGGGGGTGGGGTGGGGGCCCCACCCCCCCCCCCCCCCCCTTTTGCCCCCCTTTGGGCCTTCCCCAAGAAGATTTAGGTTTCCCCCACCGGTTTTTTGGGAAAATTTCGGTAGTGTCCCAAAAAAGAAAAAATAAAAGTGGCAGGGGGAAACCCCCGGGGTTTAAGAAGGGGGGTGGGGGGGGGGGTCCCCAAAAAGGCTTTTTGCGCCCCCGGGTTGGGAAACGGCCCCCCCCGCCCAAGGCGAAGGGGGCGATACTTTAACCAAATAAAGCGAGGAAAGGGGGAAAAACCCGACCCTTTTGATACGGAAAGGGAAAAACGGGGTTAGAAACCCCCCCAGTTTGAAAAAGGGGCCCACACCCAAGAGGGTGGCAGAAAACCCGTTACCCTTTTTGTTAACACGGCCACCCGAGGGTGTGCAGAAACCCCTTTTTAGCCTTTGGGTTTAAACGGCACAGCCAGGGTGTCAGAAACCCGTTAGCCTTTGTTAAAACGGCACGGGCAGAGGGGTCAGTAACCCCTACCCCTTTTGTTAACAGGCACACCCCAGGGGGTGCATTTAACCGTTGGGCCTTTTTTAAAACAGGGCACAGCGAGGGTGTTCAGTAACCCTTTTGCCTTTTTTTTAAACACGGACGGGCCAGGGTTTTACGTCCCCTTTTTTGCCTTTGTTTAACATGGCAAAAGCGAGGGGGGCAGAAAACCCCGTTAGCCTTTGTTAAAAACGGCACAGCAGGGGGTGTGCAGAAACCCCGTTAAACCTTTTTTTTAAACAGGGGCACAGAAAAGGGGGTGTAAAATAACCTTTACCCTTTTTAACACCAAAAGCGGGGGTGTCAGTAACCTTTAAAGCCTTTTTTAAACACGGCAAGCAAGGGTGTGCGAAAACCCTTAGCCTTTTTTAACACGGCACAGAGGGGTGTGCGGGTAAAACCCTTACCCTTTTTTTCACGGCACAGCGAGGGTGTCAGTAACCCTTACCCCTTTTTTAAACCCGGAAAAAGCAAGGGGTGCAGAAACCCCGTTAGCCTTTTTTTTAAAAGGCCCCGCAAGGGTGTCAGAAACCCCCGTTAGCCTTTGTTAACACGGCACGCAAGGAGGGGTGCAGTAACCCGTTAGCCTTTTTTAAAACCGGCACAGCGGGGGTCCCCCCCAGAAAACCCTTTACCCTTTTTTAAACATGGCACAGCCCGGGTTTTTCAGAAACCCGTTACCCTTTGTTAACACGGCCAGCAAGGGTGTCAAAACCCCTTAGCCTTTTGTTAAACGGCACACGGGGGTGTCCAGAAACCCCGTTAGCTTTTTAACCCAGGCACAGCGGGGGTTTGGCAGAAACCCCTTTTACCCTTTTTTTAACACGGCAAGAAAAGGGGTTTGTACAGTAACCCTAGCCTTTGTTAATACGGCCCCCACAGAGGGGGGGGCAAAACCCTTTTCCCCTTTTTTAAAACAGGGCCCACAGGGGGCCAGGGTTTTTTAAACAGGAAACCCGGTTAAAACATTTTAGCCTTTTTTTAAACCCGGCAAACGAGGGGTTTTTGAAGAAACCCTTTAAAATTTTTTGTTAACACGGCACGGGCCAGGGTGTACAGAAACCCCTTTAAACCTTGTTTTATTAACAGCAAAGCCAAGGGGGGTGCAGAAACCCCTTTAAATTTTGGTTAACACGGCCAGCAAAAAGGGTGTACAGAAAACCCGTTAGCCTTTGTTAATACGGCCCCACAGGGGGTGTGCAGAAAACCCTTTTAAGTTTTTGTTAACACGGCACAGAAAAAGGGTGTCATTAAACCCTTTACCCTTTGTTAAAACGGCCCCAAGGGGGTTTGCAGAAACCCCGTTAGCCTTTTTAACACCCACAGCAGGGTGGCAGAAACCCGTTAGCCTTTGTTAACCCCGGCACAGGCGGGGGGCAGAAACCCTTTAACCTTTTTAACCCCACAAAAAGGGGGGTGGGGCAGAAACCCCTTACCCCTTTTTAAACCCGGGCCCCACAGCAGAGGGTTTGTGCAGAAACCCGTTAGCCTTTTTTAAACCAGGGCACAGCAGGGGTGGCAGAAAACCCTTGCCTTTGTTAAACACGGCCCACAGGGTGTGCAGTCCCCCGTTAGCCTTTTTTAACACGCCAAAAGCAAAGGGTGGCAGTAACCCGTTAGCCTTTTTTAACACGGCACAGCACAGGGTGTGCAGTAAAACCCTTAGCCTTTTTTAAAACACGGCACAGAAAGGGGGTGTGCATTTAACCCTTTAGCCTTTGTTAACACGGCACAGCAAGGGTTGTCCCGAAAACCCGTTACCCCTTTGAAAAACCCGGGCACAGAAAGGGGTCGCCCCCTTAGGCCATTTCCGGCCAAAAATTCCCCCCTTCCTTTTTTAACCCCCCCCCCCCCCCCCCCCCCCCCCCCCCCCCCCCCCCCCCCCCCCCCCCCCCCCCCCCCCCATTTTCCCCCATGAGGGTTTTCCCACGGGCACTGCTTTCCCCCCGGGAAAAGGGGTTAAAAACCCCGTAGCCCATCCCCCAAAACAGACCCGTTGAGAGGCTGGCACCTGTTGTTGGTTTATGTTGCTTCAAAAACACTCTGAAAACATCCTTGAAAGCGTTAACATCAAACCCGATACAAAGGGGAAAAAACTGCTATGGATTTTGCTAGAATTTTGCCCATTCACGACTTTGTCAAAGCGGGGGCCTGCCCCCCAAAGTCATCCCAGTCAGTCACGACTTGTCCAACCCCGGGGCCCGCAAACCCCGGGGACCCGCACCACGCCACCCCCAAAAACAGTCACGGGCTTGTCAAACCCCGGGGGCCTACAAACCCCGTCATCCCCCGTCCCGTCACGAACCCTTTCAAAAACCGGGGGCCTGCCCACGTCATCCCCTTTAGTCACGGGGCTTGTCAACCCGGGGACCTGCAAACCCCGCCCCACCCGTTTTGTCCCCGACTTGTCAACCCGGGGGCCTACACCACTATTTCCCCGTCAGTTTACGACTTGTCAAAACCCCCGGGCCTGAAAAAGCCAGCCCCGTCACGACGTGAAACCCGGGGGCCTTCACCACGTCATCCCAGTTTAGTCACCCCACTTGTCAACCCCGGGGACCCCCACCACGCCACCCATCAGTCCCCCGACCCTTTTCAACCCGGGGACCTGCCCCACGTCATCCCCGTCAGTCACGATTGCAACCCGGGGACCTGCCCCACGCCACCCCGGTCAGTCACGACTTTTTTCAACCCCGGGGGCCCCCTACCCCCGTCATCCCCGTCATCACGAATTTTTTCAACCCGGGGACCTTTCCCAAAGCCAAACCCAGTCCCCGGGCTTGCAACCGGGGGCCCCAAAACCACGTCTTCCCCCGGCAAGGGCACGACTTGCAACCCGGGGGCCTGCACCACGCCAGCCCGTCACGACGTTTTGGGGAAAAACCCGGGGGGCCCCGCACCCCGTTTATCCCGTCAGTCACGACTTTTTTCAACCCGGGGGGGCCCCCACCAAAAGCCAAACCCATCTCACGACCTTTTTAAACCCGGGGGCCTTCACCCCGTATCCCAGTCAGTCAGACTTGTCAAACCCGGGGACCTGCCCCCGCCCGCCCATCAGTCACACTTTTCAACCCGGGGACCTGTACCACGTCCCTCCCCCGTCAGTCACGGGGCTTTTTTCACCCCCCGGGGGCCTTCACCACGCCACCCCGTCACGGGCTTGTCAAACCCCGGGGGCCCGCACCACGCCAGCCCAGGCAGTCACGCCTTTTTTCAACCGGGGACCGCACCACGTCAGCCCATTTAGTACGACTTGTCAAAACCCCGGGGGGCCCGCACCAACCCCATCCCCGTCATCCGACTTGTCAACCCGGGGGCCTGTAACACGTCACCCAGTCAGTCACGATTGTAACCCCGGGGGCCTGCACCACGCCAGCCCAGTCAACCCCAGGACCTCCCACGCAGCCCAGTCAGTCACGACTTTTTAACCCCGGGGGCCGCACCACGCATACCCGTCAGTTACGACTTTTCAACCCGGGGGCCGCACCACGCCAGCCCAGTCAGTCACGACTTTCAACCCGGGGAAACCCGCACCCCGCCGCCCAGTTTTGTCACGACTTTTTCAACCCGGGCCTGCACCACGCCAGCCCCGTCAACCCCGGGGAAACCCGCCCCCCGCCAGCCCAGTCAGTCACGACTTGTCCCAAACCCCGGGGAATGCACCAAAGTCATCCCCGTCAGTCACGATTGTCAACCCGGGGGGCCTCCCCCACCCCTCATCCCCCGTCAATCAAAGGGCTTGGGACTTTGGGAAAAGCCCACAGCTTTTTGTTTCCCGTCATCATATTTATTTTTAAAAAAATGGTTGCAAACTGCAAGCATTGCCAG
>JAFLJL010017651.1:7500-40000 GCA_018398815.1 Conus ventricosus | reverse complement strand
TCTCTCTCTCTCTCTCTCTCTCTCTCTCTCCTCCTCTCTCTCTCTCTCCTCTCTCTCTCTCTCTCTCTCTTTTCTCTGTCCGTGTCTGTGCCCTGTCTGTGCATATGTTGTCAGTCCGTCTGCCTGTTTGTCTTTGTCTCTTGGCCTGTGTGTCTGTTTCTGTCTGTCTGTGTCTGTGTTTGCGTGTCGTGTCTGTATATATGCTGTCTGTCCCGTCCGTCTGTCCGTGTGTCTGTCTGTTTATCTATCTGTCTCTGTCTTTTTCTCTGTCTGTTTCTCTGTCTGTCTTTTGGCCGTGTCTGTGCATCTGCTGTCTGTCCATCTGCCTGTCTCTCTGTCTCTGTCTCTTTCTGTCTGTCTGTCTCTCTGTCTCTGTTTCTCTCTCTCTCTCTGTCCTCTGTCTGTCTTTCCTCTCTCTCTCTCTTCTCTCTCTCTCCTCTCTCACTCCCTCTCTCTTCTCTCTCCTCCTCTCTCTCTCTCTCCTCTCTCCTCTCTCTCTCTCTCTCTCCAACAGAATGAGTTGGGAAACAATAACTTGGTTAGCGATGTAAAGCGAGTTCTAACCACCAATGGATTTGGTATTGTATGGCTCAGTCAAGGGGATGTGGGATATAAGGATATTCATGACAGAATTTAAAGACCGTTTAATATCCTGTTTTAAAACAAAACTGGCATTTCCAAGATGGAAGAGGGCGCAAAGTAAATCTTGGTTCCAGTCCTTTAAAAGTATTTTACAGCCGGAAAAATTCTCAGATTAGTTACCAACAAACGGCATAGAGACTGACTGGCTAGATTCAGACGTAGAACTCGAGGTCTGAGAGCCAACAAGAGGTGGTTTGATTTGTAAAGCACTGTAGAAGGTTTTTACATGATAAAGTGAAAATGAAGTGAGAGAAGATGAAGAACATTTTTTTTAACTTATTTTTAATTTGCATTCATACATGTAAAATAACACAGGGAAGGCAAGTATGTACATAAAGAAAAAATAAAGAAAGAAATCACCCCAAACAATGTAATTCACAAATTCATGCAAACATTATCTAATACGAAGAGGAGAGAGAGAGAGAGAGAGAGAGAGAGAGAGAGAGAGGAAGAGAGAGAGAGAGAGAGAGAGAGAGAAGAGAGAGAGAGGAGAGAGAGAGAGGTGGATGTATCAAGAAAGATCATGCTGACAGGGATGTTTTTCACATAATTATGTTTTGGCAAAATATTGAAATCAGCCTCTAATAATGTACAAAAAAAGTGTTCATTTACACACTTCATCTTAAAACTTCTAAATCTATTAGTGCAACTTGTCTTTGAAAAGAAAAGAAAGACAAAAGGGGATAACTGTTAAACAGTATCCATCAATGGTCTGTATGCCAGCCATCTGGTCAAAAAATCTGCATGGTTTAATTTCAAATAGCAATATGTTCCTCAGTTTTGTATCTAAATTTTAGTTTGTTTATGAATGCTTGTATTTGTGGCAGGGTGTTGTTTATTTTACAAACGTATATTAATGCTTCGCAAATAGTATTATAAAGTAAAAGACGGTGTCGCCCCCCAATCATATTGTCATAGCCAAATAGTACGAGTGCTTCTGTCAAAAGGACGTTTTTCAGCATTCAAACATTTTTCTTTCATTAAGCCAGCGAGAGCATTCTAAAATACTTGTACATGGTGACATTTCCAAAACATATGATCATGCTATCTTTGGATGTGCTGCAAAAACTACAGTTACTACTTTCAACTATTCCCCAAACTCCTTTAAAACAACATTTGTGCATAAACACCTGTGTAATATTTTCAGTTGAAACCACTGCAGCCTTACATCACATATCTTATGCGCGTGCAAAAAACAGGATTTTCCAATCATTTTGCATCAACAATTTTATATCCCATTATCACAACATTTTGGCTTAGGATTATTCGCAATGAAGATATCATAATACAACTTGGAACCTTTAAATTTATAGCGAAAAGATGTTTAAAGCACAATTATGAGTTTATGTACTTATTGTTTTTTATAAGTGATACCAGACGTTTTCACATAGTCCATTATAGTCGATTTATAGCCAGCAAAAGTGACAAAATCAATATTTAATTATATTTTTCTTTAAAAAGTGCATGTGGCAAAACCTTTCCGTTGTTATCAAAAAAGTGGGCGAGACAGTTGATAAACTTTGTTACTTAGTTTTTTCGATACAATGCACTTCTTTCCGATTTGCAATCGCTTATGATGGAATAATGGTTCGGCAAGAAGTTCAGTGGAGTTTTGGGGGAACACTTGTAGTAAAAAAACTTTATACGCATGAAGAACTTCAGCCCCAAACTGATTCTACTTATTTGAATTTGCAAACGAATTGTGGACCATATTTTTTCATAAGCGACCATTTAGGGAAGTTAAACGACAAAAATATTTCGCCATCTATAGGTTGACATCTCAGCTTTACGTATCCAGGATATCTTCAGAGATAAACAAAAGTCTTTAGTTCGGGAAGACCAATACCGCGATCTTTGTACTTTTATGTGCAGTTTTTCGGTTAATCTTATCTGGCTTCTTGTTCTAAAACTTTTGAAAACAAGCCTGTTGACATTTTTTGAAAAAAAATGTCTGGTGGGAAGGGTAATAGTAACGAGAGGTGTGTCAACTTTGAGAGGATAATGATCTTAATATTGCTACCCTACCAAGGGGTGTTACTGTCGTTTACCCATATCTTGAATAAGTTTTTTGCCATCTGCTAGTCTTTCCGAGTAATTTTTTATAACACATTCTTTCAGGTCATTAGTGAACCACATTCCAAATACTCGGAATTTAGATGAATTCCATTCCTTACCTAAATGTTCCTTTATAACGGATTTCAGAATTTTCTCACTTCCCAGCCAAACGACATCAGTTTTTCCCTACATTTCATATGAAGGCCTGACACGAACCAAACTTATCAAGAACATTTTAGTCTCATTATGATCATATGATCATAACTCACCCAGAACATTGTTTACATGACGGTGGTCCCCCCCCTTTGTGTGTGTGTGTGGGGTGTGTGGGGTTGTGTGTGGGGTGTGTGTGTGTGTGTGTGTGTGTGTGTGTTGTGTGGTGTGTGTGTGTGTGTATGCAAAACATGATACCCTGTTTTTCATTGATCACCTGCTATCTTCTCTCAACAAACATCAGCAAAACTGATGCCAACACATTATTTCACCTGTTTACAATGAACACATCCCACAGCATTGTTTACTTTTTTAAACAACACTTTGTATAAACCTCACAACCCCCCCCCCCCCCCCCTCCCATAGTGGATGACGAGATATGACTCCCCTTCTCTTGCCCCCCTTCTCCCCCCCCCCCCCATACACATTACCCCCTCCCAACCCCCAAAACCCCACCCCCTTTTTCCTCAACCCGCCCCCCCCTCCCCTTAATTATACCTTATCACCCATTTAACTTCCACCCCTTCCTTCCCTTATTAACATTACTCAACACCTTTCACAACTACCCACGCATAACTACTACCACCTCTTTCATCACCCAGCAAAATAATTTATTTTATTCACCTAACTTTTTTCCAATAGTTTTTTTCATTCTGTTCATGTACTTATATATCCCTTCTCTCTCTCTCTCTCTCATCTCTCTCTCTTTTCTCTCTCTCTCTCTTTTCCTCTCTCTCCCCTCTCTCTCTCTCTTCTCTCCTCACTCTCTCTCTCTCTCTCTCTCTCTCTCTCTCTTTATATATATATATATATTTTATATATATATAATTTTTGTGTTTTTCTTCCTCCCCCCACCCACCTTAACCATATTATAAATCCCCCCATTACCACAACCGTCACAAAGATATCACACCACCCCACTAAACTACACACAACCCTATCGTATCACACACCCATCCCCCCTCTCCCACGCACCCGACCCCTCCTTTTCCTCTCCCATAATCCCCCTTGTCATTTCCGCCGGACGGCTATTCTCCCCACCACATGGACAACAACAGATCATTTTTTTTCGTTCTTTGTTTGTACTGTCCTAATGTTAAATGTGATTTTTTTTTGCCTGAAGAAGACCCCAAGAGGTTGAAATGCATCGTGTCTTGTCATGTGTTTTGTTTGTCAATGTCATTGCGGTAACTAACACCCTCTCTTTCAAATTTGTTATAAAAGAACATCTATACAGTTTTCAAAAGAACTCCTATCCCCTGCAAGAAAGAATGCTTTGTCATCAGCGTACTGAGAAATCTTTTTGTTCAACATTGTTCACTGAGATCCCATGGATTTTGGAATTCGTCTAAACCAAAATTAGCCAATACTTCTACGCATAACACAAATATATAAGGAGATAGAGGGTCTCCTTGTCTGCAGCCTCTTTTAATTTAAACCAATCTGAAACCTGACCATTTACAATTAACATGATTTGATATTTTTATAGAACGTACCTATCCATCTACACATATCATCTTGAAAACCAATGCTTGCAGTACTTTAAACATAAAGTTTAGTTTATCGAATCGAAAGCCTTTCAAAATCTATATTCAAAAGCAGTCCGGGTAGATTATGTTTGTCTAGATAAGCTATCATCATTCATATATTAACCCTTTAAATTATCCGAATATATCTATTTCTGATAAGCCTGTTTGATCTTTATCAGTTATATTGGTAGAACTTGCTTAACGATTTGCTATACAGGATGATCCTATTTTATAAATTTACATTTAAAAGTGAGGTAGACAAACAGTTTTTTTATGTATTGCCTTGGTTTATCGCCTTAAAGGGGGAGAAGTTATAATTCCTTCTCTCTGTACACAAGATAGCACTCCTTTTCTGAAACTTGCATTAAGTGCTCTTACATCAAATCACCTAATTTCTTTCCCAAAATACCTAAAAAAATTCTGCACTAAAGCCGTCTGTGCCTGGACTTTTTTTTTTTTTTCATTTTACTCAGAACATACGTAGCTTCTTCTAACGTTATTTCTCCCTCTAATCTTTCTGCGTCTGTTTCGTTTATGCAAGGGATATCATCACTAAGTTTCTAATCTCACAATCATCTACTACAGATTCAGCATTAATGATTCATAAAACTCTGCACTTCTTGGATTAATCTTTCTGGTCTATCAAGTTTTATCTTGCTGGTCTATCAGTCTAGCCATGTTTTTTACTAACATAGTGTCGTTTTTCTAGATTGCAGAAATATTTACTTTCTCCCATCAGCTAACCCCTCAAGCCTGGACCTTAATAATGCCCCTTCCATTTGTTTTCATGGGAAAAGTCTAAATTGTTTTTTTCTTCATTTCCATTATTAATAAAGTCTTCTTCCGTTTTCTTTTCAACTTTTTTCCAGTTTTCGCATATCCTCTTCTAGCTGTCTCTCTTCATCTGCCCAAATTTTTTTTCTTCATTGTAGCATTGCAACTGTTTTTGATCTAAGTTTTATCAGCAGAGATCGAGGAAGACTCATCTGTGACAGAAAGCTGTGTATTTTTACCCCATGTCTTTTTTAACCGCATTTACTGTATATTCTTCTTTGACTTTTTCAGTCTTCTATTTATTTCATTTAGTATTTTTATTGCATGAATATGAAGACATCAGGTCGAAGTCTCCCGCTATTCGAGATAATAGTAGAGAAGGTAAATATCTTCGTTTCAAGCTCACCCATCTTATTTTGCACGAAAACCCCCCTTTTCACAAACAAATCACGTCCTTCTCATGCTACTTTTTGCCAAAATTAACACCTGTTTTTTAAAAAAATTAACATGCAAAAACCTCCAAAATCGGGATAATCATTACTTTAAAAGGGGGCTTACGTGCAAGATAAGATAGGTGATTTTGAATGAAGATATTTACATTCTCTCCCCCGGCTAAGTAAAGCCTTTAATCACCTAGACCGAGCGATCTCACAAGAACTTTGACCTAGTTTACTGCACTGCTTTGTAGGCCCAAGCGATCTTGTGAGACCACTTGGCCAAATTGCCGGCCCTGTAAACAGGTCGAACGTTCTTGTGAGATCGCTCGGTCTGGCGCTGCTGTGCCCCCTCTTTTTTCCCAAACCCGGCTTGCAACTGGCTTTGGCAAGTTACAGCAGTAACTGCTGCAGCTGAGCTTTTTTGGCTGTTTTTTTAACAAAGAGCTAGTAGGAGAGAGTTTACCGAAGAACAGGCTAGTACTATCTCCATATAAATGCTCTAAATATAAATGACGGATGTACTAATACTAGCCATTGTTAAAATAACAGCCAAACACGTAGTCGGTAGGAGCACAGTCAAAAAACAACCTTTCGCACGTAGTCGTTAGAGAATGATGAAATCTACCTCTGCGGCGGCTCATGCGCGACTGAATTGCGCATTGCGGCAATAGATTTTTCTGGAATGATCACCCCACGATCACGTCACATATGAGTAACACCACACAGGGGTCACCCCCAAAACAGCTGTGAGGCAGCCAAGCACAAGCGTGCAGCGGTAGCACCAGTCAGCTACCTGTTATTGATTTCTCTTCTGATTCTTGCGAAAAACAAGAGGAACTGATTACTTAATTTTTGTAATTGCCGTTTTTATATTGAGTTTAAAAATGAAGCCTGAAGTAGCTACAGAGCTTATTAATATACTTTACGATTTGGATTGGGAGAGGGAGGCTGATAGAGAAGAGTTAAAAGGCAGGTTTGAAGAATTAATTACTGATCTTTTTGAGCGCATAAATATGCGAAGAGCGTGAAGCAGGCCATCAGTAAAATACCAGATTCTTGGCCCAACCAGTTATAAAGTTTTTGCCATTTTAGTTGATAATATGGCCCTGAAGATTTTACTCTGACTGTTTCTACTGACTCTGAAGGGGTAGCTATTCGGTTTTAATGAAGATCAGGTTTTAACGATTAAAAAGACTATGAAAATAGCGAATTTTCAATTATTTTTTATTGATTTTAGATTTAAAAATGGCTGCCGAACTCAGTGAATCTGATTTAAGAATTGTAATGAACTATTTGATGAAACAATGAAAGTGTTAAACATTGATTTTAGTGAATTTAGTTTTAAGAATGATGTAAACAATATAATAAAAGATCATAGTGGGAAATATTTGACGAAGCAATCAAAGTGATGAACATTGACTGTATAATTCAGAAAAAGCTAAAATATTTCAGGTGTTATTGTAAGGTTAACGTGTCTTGAAGTGTTGCAACGCTTTGGGGGAAGAATAAAAGCGCGTTTTTCTTACTTTTATTTACATTTATTTTTTTTTAATTTACGTAAATATTTGAGTTAAAAAATGAACCTCACAAGCGAGTCTGATTTTTAAAAACTGCCAGCTAGCGCACTGGTGAAAGGTAGTGACAAACAATTAAGCAGTATGTTTAATGAAGTAGACATGGACATCTTTAAAACCCCTTTCAAACGTTCGGGAAAAGCGTGACACATGCTATCTCTAAAATCCCAGAGTCTCTTCAACGCGAGCCGCCAGTAAAATGTCGTTAACCATTCTGATTGATTATGTAACACCCGAGGGTAGTAACATAGAAGTCGGGGTTTCAACTAAACAAAAAAGAAGTTCTCAGCTACGCGACTTTAACTCTGACGGGGCCGATTACATGCTTACCCAGTTTAACCATGCTAGTGAAGAAACAAATTGCGCGGGTCTGGCTGGCCTAAGGAACATCCTTAAATAAAATTTGAAACAAACAATATATTATCCTATAGTTGGCAATTCATACCTTCCTCTACCAAAACAGCTAGTTTTTAAACGAGCCAGTCCTTAAACATACATAATTCTGACAGCATGTTTTTATGTGGTGCGTTTACCCACTTTTACACCCTTTTAAAAAGAACGCAGAAAGAGTCTCTAATTATGAACAATATAGACATAAACTGAACTTTGATAACAAAAATTTTCCCAGTGAGTAGAGAAAGCATATTTCAGTTTGAAGAGCAAAACAAACCAATCACTGTAAACGTACAACATGGTCTGCAGTAGATAATCTAGTCCCTTTAAGGATTTCTCCCAACGCCCCTAGTTTAGGCGATTCACTTAACAAACATGTTGACTTGATACTGTTTGCAGATAGTACAAAGAGTCATTATGCATTAATCAGAACAATAACAGACTTATGGTTTTTTACATCAAAGGACATGCTAACAGAGCTTTGTAGAAGGTGTTGGTCAGAATTTCTACTATAGAAGCAGCTGCCAGTCCATAAGAAACATTGTAAACGTTTTGTAGACGTGAAACCGCTCCTCAAAACCAAAACCAGGGTCTAAAGTTAGGTTTAAGAATGTATGCAAAATGCAGATGAGCCCGTACGTGGCTTATGCTGACTTTGAATCAATCTTGCCACAGTACTACGGTCCACAACAACAAGAACAAAAAAACAACCTTATTAACCCACCATCAGATCTGTTCTTATCGTTTATTGTTGTTAGGTCAGATGGGGCACTCACACCCCCAGAGATTTACAGAGGCCCCAATTCGGCTAGTAGATTTTTAGAGCAGATGAAACAACTTCGCAATCAGTTATCCAATGAACTAAACCCTTTCAGGCATTGTTATGACCCCTGAAGACAGAAAACGTTATGACTCATCTACACACTGTTGGATATGTAACAGAAAATTATTAGGCGACACAGTGAGAGACCACGATCACATTACGGGAAAGTTCAGAGGAGCTGCACACAACAAGTGTAATCTTCAACTTAAGGTTGACCCTAAGACATGGAAAACTCCCTATCTTCTTTCATAACTTAAGAGGCTACAATTCTCATTTTTTTCATGCAAGCAATGACTTCTGAATATAAGAGGGTTACCTGCATTGCACAGTCTTCAGAAAAGTAATGACTTTACTCTCGACTGTTTATCCTTTTATGACCTCCCCAACATCTGATGGGCATTTAGATAAGTTAGGGGGATCTCTACAAGACTTTCCAATCACTAAACGATACTTCGCCCCATCTTTAGCGCGAAAAGGGCATCTATCCTTATGAATACATGACTCGTGGGAAAGTTTTGACGAGCCGCGCTACCATAAAGACGATTTTTACTCTAGGCTTACAGGGAAAGGCATAACTGACTCTGACTATAAATACGCTCAGAAGCCTGGACAGAATTACACTGTAAAAACAAGGGGCGATATCACGATCACTACTTGTTTGGCTGACGTATGTTTTTTGGGCAGACGTTTTTCAGAATTACAGATCTACATGCATGAAACATTACAGTTTAGACTCATCACATTACATCTCTGCCCCAGGATTGTCTTGGATGCATTCTTAAAGTCTAAAACCCATTCAGATTGACTTAATTTTTGATCTACCCACACTTCAGATGATTGAAGACGGTCTAAGGGGAGGTATTAGCATGGCCTCACATCCTTACTGTAAAGCCAACAACAAGTATTTAGACGTTATGATCCCACTAAACCGCCCAACTATCTAATGTACTTAGACGCCAAAAATCTGTATGGATGGGCTATGAGTCAACCCTTCTACTGAGAAACTTTACAATATAAAAGGGGCCTCATGATGTTAATATGTGTTAGAATGTTATTACAGCTTCCTCCTGATAATCCAATAGACTAATCTTAGAGTAGACTTAGAATATCCTAAAGAATTACACGATTCCACAACGATTCCCCCCTAGCCGCAGAAAGATTAAGATGAGTCCATCGAACCGCCTAAACTTGTACCTAATCTTAGACATAAAACTAAATATGTAGCCATTACAGACTCCTAAAGTTTTACCAAAAGCAGGGATTAAGCTGGCAAGCTGTTCCAGATAATTACTTGTGATCAAGAGCCTTTTATGGGGCCATACTCATGAAGAACACACATCTTAGAACCCAAGCCACTGATGCTTCAGAAAAAACTTTTTCAAGTAAATGAACAACAATTTTTTTGGGCAAAACTATGGAAAATCCACACAAACGTAAAGGATGTGAAATTAGTTACAAAAGAAAAACAAGCAATTAAGCTGGTCTCTAAACCTAACTATCAAGATTTTTAGAAGCTTTAACGACAGCCTGGTTGGCATTATGATAAGAAAAAGGAAATGTTAGTTAGACAAACATGGGGAGTTTGTTTTATACTCCTGTTTGGCTAGTATACTTACCATGTCAGACAATAGCATTCAGGGCAGTTAGTCTGCTCTGCCAGGCCAAAAGTTTTTTTTTGGCTTATGCAGTTAATAAGACAGTCACGTGATGCCCAACCCGCTTCCCCCGTAGGAAGAAGCCAGTGTCAACCTCCCGTACCTCATTCACAAGGTCTGCGCGCAAGGTAACCCCAGAACCTTGGCGCTAGTGGGGAAGGCAGGGTGGGCTTAGAGTCTGACATGGTAAGTATACTAGCCAAACAGGGAGTAAAATACAAACTCCCCATTTTGGCCTCATATACTGTACCATGTCAACAATAGCAAAATTTCATAGGAAAAGGAGGAGGGCGAGTGCCCTATGGTTTCCGGGTTAGCCGATATGGATGCATAGCCGCCACAAAGGATATCCCATTAGAACCATCAGCCCTGGACATGGGGATGTCCTTAAATAAAATTTTATGAAGGGTTTTTCCGAACGCCAGAAGGCTGCCTCCAGGGGGTGGCGCATGGGAACAGAGTTTTGGGGAATGCTGCCGAAGCGGCCAGCGCTCTGACCTCTGAGTCCGGGGACAAGACGGGGAGGTCCTTGGGGCCGGGAAATAGGCCGTTCTGCCCCGTCTTGGAGAGCCACCTGAGACAGTGCCAGCTGAGATGTCTTTCGTGTTACTGGGGTTGAGGGAAAAAGAAGATGTCTTTGCGAAACGCACCTGGGCGCGAGCTTTCCCCAGTATGTGTTAGACATCGAGCGGGGCAAAGGGCTACGTCCGAAGAGGTGGCTCCCCCTAGAGTATCCCAGCAGGCGGATGACGAGGTAAGGAAGGCACTAACCGGGTTTCCTGGTTCTTAGCTAGGAACTCGGGAAGGAACTTAAGAAGACGGAGCCGTCTCTGGGGAAGGCAATGTCTCTGGGGTTCCCCGCTGAGGCAGGGATTCTCGCCTCGCCTTCTGGCGGAAGCGGGGGCGAGTAGAAAGGTAGTCTTCTTTAGACAAAAGGGTCGAAGGGAATGGGGGAAAAAGGGCCCAAAAGGGGGTTTTTTGGGGACGCCCAAGTACAGTGAAGAGTCCCAAGGGGCACGTCTAGGGGTTTGGGGCCTCATGAAGAGCAGCCCCTCTGGAGATCTCTCTGAGAAGGAAGTCATTCTGAAAGGAAGGTCCGCCCATTTGGCGGATGGTCGTGCAGAGGGGCCGACCTGTAGCCCCGGGAGGGAGCTAGCAGAGAGGTTAAGGTGGGACAGAAAATTTCCTACTGGATATTGGAGGGGCGATTGTGAGGACGAATTGTCTTTGCACCATGAGACCCACTTCCTCCATCTGTAATCGAAAAGGGGACTCTTTGCTAGCTCTGCGAGAGGACATGCTAATCTCGGAGTTCCCGAGAGGCCCCGGCGATGGAGAGGGTACTGCAGACGGACTGGGACCTGCCCGTTCGAGAGGTGGTTTTGATGTCGCAACCCGGGCGGGCACAGAAACCAGGCGTGGAGGCGAAGCATCTGGGGATTGGCGTGAGGGAGACCCGAACGGGGTTGCCTGAGCAGTCCCACCTGGTGGTCAACTGGAGGGGGGGGGGGGGGGGTGAGTGAGGGACTTGAGGTCCGGGAACCAGGACTGAGTTTGGCCACCATGGGGCTATGAGAATGACCCGGGGTCTCTCGAGTCTCGCCTTCCTGATCACCTTGTGGAGGATGGGAAAAGGGGAGGGAAGGCATAAGCTATGAGGCCGGACCAGGGAAGGGATAGGGAGTCGATGGCTAAACCTTGGTTCCGGACCGGAACACATATACTGGCAGACGGTGGTTGAACCGTGTGGCAAACAGGTCGAAACATGGGTCTGAACCAATGTTCCCACACGGTTGTTAGGGTATGCCTGCAAGGGTCCATTCCGTGTGGAGGACAGACCTGGAGCGGCTGAGAGAGTCTGCCAGGATGTTGTGTGTCCCTGCTATGTGTCCCCGCGCGAAGGGTGACCCCCTGCGTGTGACACCAGCGGAGGAGGGCCTCTGTACGGAGGGAAAGGCCGATGGAGTGTGCCCTCCACCCCCCCCCCCCCCCCCCTTTGTTGATGTAACAAGCTACCGAAGTGTTGCCGTGAAAAGGAGAACGAATCGGTGGGAGACCATGGACTGGAAGTGGAGGGGGCGAGCCTGACCGCCTCCGTTCCAAGATTTTGATGTGAAGACGAGCAGTCAAGGATCCCCAACCCCCGAAGCGTGACTGCTCTCCAAAAAGGCCCCCCAGCCCGAGTTGGAGGCGTCTGTGTAAAGTTCCAGGGCCTGGGATGGGGAGGGAGATGGGAACTCCCCGGGGCCAGGGTGGGGGGGCTGAGCCACTCCTCCGTGGCCCAAACGAACCAAGGCCCTAGGGGGAAAGGTCTGGTTCCAGCTGTCGTTGGTCTGGGACCAACGACGGCGGGAAATCCCCCTGAAGCTGTCGCTTGGGGAAATCTGCCTAGGGGAATGAGAGGAGACAGGGACTCCATCATCCCCAGAAGGGAGGAAAGTGTCCTTTCTTTAAGTAAGGGGAGAGAGTCGAAGGTGGGGATGAGGTCCACTAGGCGGGCGGGGCCTCTCCGGGGTCGGGAGACTACCATGGAGGGGGTGCGAAGCATGCCAGAAAAGTGATCGCTGATGGGCGAGAGCTCGATTGGAGGGGGTTTATGACGGACCCCGGGGAGAAAAAAGGTGCAGTAGTTTGGAGGTGTGGATTGGGCCAGGGCCCCCGAGTGGGAGCCAAGACGAGCCAGTGCCTAGGTAACCAATAGGCGAATTCCTCCTGGTCTGGAAGGGCGGCCATCTCCTTGATACCTTCGTGAAGAGAAAGGGAGCCAGGGAGGTCGAAGGGGAGACCTTGAATTGAAACACCCGCCCCGCCAGACGAAACGAAGGTATCGTCTGTGGGACGGTGTATGAGGATCTGAAAGTAGGCATCTTTCAGATCTATAGAAGTGGCCCAGTCCAGATGGTGGATGGAGTCCCTGATCTGGGCCGGGGGCTCCATCTTGAATCTGGTTGGTGATGAATTTGTTGAGAGGGAAGGCGAGGATGGGCCTCCAGCCGCCCGAGGACTCGGGGGCTACAAACAGGCCGAGAGAAAACCCGGGTTGGGGTGGGTATCCGTGATGGCCGCCCTTCAGGAGAAGCCTCGATTTCCGGCGAAGGGCCTCCCCTGGGCGGGCGGTGGATCGCCGGGGGAAGGGGGAGGGGAGGACAGAAGAGGGGGCGTTCGTGTGCCCAGGGTAGACGGGAACCCCCTCCTGTTGAACAGATACTACCCCGGGGTTGAGACCCATGCGCCGCCACTGGTGGGCAAGCCGGGACCCGACTGCCCGCCAGGGGGGCAGAGGGGGCCCAAGGGGGTCGAGAGGACTGACATTTCCGCCTCTGAAGGTGAGTCTGCCCAGTCACCTCCGAAGCCGGGCCTGTTGCCGAACCGAAAATTCTGTTGAGGTTTTTTTTTGGTTTGGCCTAGGGGGGTGGAAGTAGGGTGTTTTTGGGGGGCCTTGAGGACGCTGCTTGGGGTAGGGCTGGGGTCTGGCTGGGGTAGGGGTGACGAAAGAATGGTCCCGAAGGGCGATGCTGACGAGGGGTCTTGGTCGCAAAAGAAGCGGCCTGTTTGTGCTCCTTGACGGCATGGGTAATGACAGCAGCAGAGTATCGCCGAAAAGAGACTGCTCCTGACCCGGAATGCAGCGAAGGCCGCCCTTGGCGCTGGGGAGAGATGGGCCTGTGATAGCATAGCACACTCACTGCCAAAAGGCAGTTAAAGTGACTCCTGGCTGCGCTGTCCGCCGCAGCCCAAAGGTGGTGCGCTAAACTTGTTGACAAAAAAAACGCATCAGGGGGGCATCAAACAGGCTGGAGTCTCCTCAGTGTCGTCAGGGTCCGAAGACGCTGAGACAGTGCCGCCCACCTTTGGCCAGAGTTCCCCCACTCGCTGTAGGAACATGTCAAGAAGGGATGTCCCGCGGGGGAGTGTAGAATGCCAGCCCTGGCAATTCTGTCCCACTCTATCAGGGTTTTGATAGAAAGAGAGGTGGATGTGGGAGGGGGACGGTTGGGAGTGAGCCTGAGGTCGGGCCCGGGGGAAAAGACAACTCCCTGGTGGCCGATTGGCGGAGAAGAAAGAAAAAGACATGGGGACTGACGCGAGTCCTTGAGAAATACTCCTACTGGGGCTGCATTGGGGGGTGACAAGAAGTCAATCCCCGGTGGGGGGACGGCATGTGCACCCCTGGCGAGAGAGGCCGATCGTCCCACAAAGGAGTGATGGTCTGGGGGGGGGCTCTCCTTGGCCGTGACGCTGGTAGGGGGACCCAGTGAAACGGGAAAGGAGAAGATTTGTTAGAGGGAGGGGGTTCCCTAACAACAAGATCAGGGCGCCCGCTTTTCCAAAATGGAAGGTCCCCAGACTGGGGGAGGGAATCCTCGACCCCCTCCTCAAGTTGTGGTCCCTGTATTCGTGAAGGGGAAGATCAGGTTCACCTTCGGAAGCCAGGACAGGGGTGCGTGGGAGTCCCGACCTCGTTGGGAAGGGGAAAAACGAGGGCGGCTCCCCGGTGGTTCCATAATCGGCGTGTAAACTAGGGAAGGCGCCGATCGACAGCGCCTGAGAGGAAGGGGGACCTAGGTCGATCCAGCTCTGGGAGGCCGGATGCCACATGAGAAACCGAAGATGGAGTCAGGGGTAGAGTCAGGGCTAACCACTGATTCCTCTCAGGGAATAGAACCACCGGTCCCCGGGGAGAAAGGCGGGCGGGGGCGGCCCCGAGGCAGAGTCTCCTCGAGGACCTGGGTAACCTTGAGCACCAAGGGAGAGCACTGCCTCCTGCATCTCCCGGGTGGGGTCCATGCCGGCCCCCTGCGTGGCAGAGGGTCGGGGGGTGTTACGGGCGCCGAGCCTCCTGGCCGTGTTGGAGCGGACGGGGATGGCTGAGTCGATGCGTAACCTCAAGGACAAAAGGTTCCCCCCGGTCCCGCTGGTCGATCCTCCCCCCCGGGGGAACGGGGCCGCGGACGTTGCCCAATAGGGAGCGGAAGAAGTCCGCTCCCCAACGTCCTGTACCCCTAGGGGAGATTGAGACGATCGATCGGGTGGGTTTGACCATCGGGGTGAGGGCGCAGATCCGAGCAAATCGAAAGCCTGCGTTTCCTTTACCCGGGGTTGTGGTCAGTGGGGGCGTACCACCAAAGACTGTCCCCCGCCCCTCCACGGAAATGTTGACGCTCCCGTGTCTGAGTCGTGGCTGAAAACCCCGGGCACGGGTTGGGGAGAGCGTGATGAGACTGGGGGACGTTAGTCGGGGAGTGCTAACGTCACGAGTCTCATTAGATCGGTGACGTGCGTTGATTCCGGCCACGAGTCGTCACCCTGCCGGTCCGGGGCTCGGCAAGGGTCCCCGGGGGCCGATGATCGGGCCCGGGCGCAGCATGATCGGAGAGGGTCTCCTTACGCGGGTCGAAGGCGAACAGGCGATCCAGTCGGGGGAAAGGGAAGATTTAGAACGGCAGGTCCTTTCATGGGGGGCCCTTTCCCTTTGGGTTTAGGCTTAGGGAAAGATGAGAAGAAAAACAGTCGGCGATGACGGCCGATTTCCGTTCGACTGAGACTGCATGTTGGACTTCGATCGCGACGATCGTGATCCGCCGATCGGGTAGAGGGGGAATCGTAATGATGGTCGCGCGTCCCCCGCGCAGAACCCTCCTCAAAACCGATCGTAAACCCCATCGTGTCGTGAGCGGTTTGTCCTGTGGAATCGACACGCGGCCCCTCCGGGTAGAGAGCGACTGCTGAAAAATGGAGCGTCTCAAGCCGTTAGTGCCCTTCACCATGTTGGGCACTGGTGGTGGGGAACAAACACGGAACGCACGATCGCAAAGGGAGACAAAGAGGTGGATCGAGGGATAGAAAGAGCTCAACCAACCTCGGGAGAGACACGGAAGTGTTGTAAAGTAATGAGATCTCAGTGTTAGATCGAGGAAGGGCGATCGAAAATGAAGCCGGTATTTGGCCGTCGAAACAAAATGGCGACCGGTCGAAACAAAATGGCGGCCGGGAGAAACAAAATGGCGGAACGACCGGTGAAGGAATGGAAACCGAGTGGACAACGTGGAAAATTACTCAATTGGGGAGTCCGAATGGAAGGAGAAGGACTGAGATTTGGGAACAAGGAGCCGTAAAGCAAAACCAGGTGGGAAGAAGAGGTGAAAACCGGCGATGGAGTTCCGTCTTTCGAAGATCGAAAAGAACGGAAGGAGAAGTCGCGAGTGCCGAGACAAAGGCACAAGGCGAGGATGGCATGGTTAAATAGATTAATGATTAAAAAGCACACCAAACCAAAGCCCCACCGGCTCAAGAGTAAAAGGGTGAAGCGTGCAAGCCACAACAAATAAGCAAAGAAGCAACACAAAGCTATCTTAACACAACGGCAAAGAGAAGGCGAGACAGAGCACAAGACTTATCTTGCTTGGACGGCAGGCCGAGAGAGAATGAGGTACGGGAGGTTGACACTGGCTTCTTCCTACGGCGGAAGCGGGTTGGGCATCACGTGACTGTCTTATTACTGCATTAGCCACACAAAAACTTCGGCCTGGCAGAGCAGACTAACTGCCGTGAATGCTATTGTCTGACATGGTACAGTATATGACACCAAACGGTGTTTATCGGCTTTACCGTATTAGAGTTGTCAAAGTTATTGATGCTAGAATTTCTGTACGACTACTTTAAACCACTGTACCCAGAAGCAAGAGTCCTTTACACAGACACTGACTCTTTTATTCTAGACGTCCCAACTGAAGACTTCTATAAGGACTTAGAAACCGAGGTAGCCAAAGGAACTGATGGGTGGTATGACACATGTGACTATCCGAAAGATTCGCCTTTACATTCAACTGTGAACAAGAAAGTGATTGGGAGGATGAAGGATGAACTTAATGGAACAGTTATACAGGAATATGTTGGTTTGCAGTCGAAGATGTGTAGCGTTGCTAGCCAGACTTCTGTAATGAAGAAGGCTAAGGGCATAAGTAAAGAAGTTGTAAAAAAAAATTAACTCACGACAACTACAAGCAAGCTCTCTTTGAAAACAAAGTATTTTATCACACAAATGTTAATCTGCGTTCTACTCTTCATCAAGTAAACACAACTGCTGTTAACAAAAAAATCACTAGTCTCTGACAATAACAAGAGACCTTACGTCAATCCTGAGTTTTCATATGCTGTAGGGCATTGGAGAACAAGATTAACTTGACTGACTTTGCTTGTACTTAACTTAAGAACCTAACTAGTACTTACTTAAGAACTTAACTAGTACTTACTTAAAAACCTAACTAGTACTTACTTAAGAACCTAACTAGTACTTAAGAACTTAACAAGAACTTAACATAACTTATAATTTACTTGTACTTAACTTGTACTTAACTTGAAAAGTACTTTCTATAACTAACTTAACTTGTACTTATCTAGCTCTTAACTTTATCTAGTTCATTAAAAAAAACTATTCCATAGAAAATGGGTCTACAGCGGGAGGCTGTACTTTTTTTTTTGCAGAAGCAGGTTCTTCTTCTTTTACTGTGGGGGCTTGTGACGTTGTTGCTAGGTATGGCGTTAGGTATTTGTATGCCAAAAAACCACCCCCAGCAACAACAGCAGCTCCCAATACATAATGATACATCTTATTGTTTGATTGTGTTGTTGTTAATTGTGTTGTTGTTAGCGGCGGCGGCGATGTTGTATTACTATCTAAACAATTTTTGTTTTGGTGATTGGTTTGCTTTTTGCAGTCTGTTCCATTCAGCTAGTTTACGCCAGCCTCAACACGTCCAGGACTTTTAGACTTAGTAAACATTACTCATTTGTGGTACATTCACTTGTGGTACTTTCTTCTCCTGCAGACTGTCCTGTGAGTCGCAATCTTCTTCTCCTGATCGCTCTTTTTTTTTTTAATTGCGATTACATTTAATATGATCAAAATTAATTTAACACATAAACGAATACTTACTTGTAAGTTGAAGTTTGTGTGTAGTTTCCTGAGTGTAGGTTTCCGTAAACGGAGGGATATTTGAGAGATGCGCATGCGCAGTTCCGCCATATTTCAACGCTCAGATCATTATTGATACTTCAAATAATGATCTAGATCCAAGTCGACTGTCAATAGATGTTTGTGCAACCAAAGTTTTGTAATTCAGTTGACAAAAGCTTGATCTCTTAAAAAACCTTTCAGCAAACCCCTTTTTTGGGTGGGCAATTTTATAAAGAAACTGGGAGGGCAAATATCCCTCGTTACGGAAACCTACACTCAGGAAACTACACACAAACTTCAACTTACAAGTAAGTATTCGTTTATGTGTTAAATTTCCTTTCGTGTAGTTTCCGGTAAAACTACGGAATATTTGAGACTTCAAACGTTTGGTGTGCACAAACATCCATTTCATAAAATACATACTCTAGTCGACTAGTTTTCACATTGCAACTTAGCAGTAACATTATAACATAACTCGGTCAAGTCAATATACACAATTTATTCCACAATATTTGAATCTCTTACACCTTGATCATCAAGTGGTAAATTCAAAATTGTGATGAATATATACTGGTGCAGACAGTTGAGCCTCATATGTAATTCCACCAAATATACTTTGTGTAGTAAAAAACAAAGAAACATCTTGTAAAAGGCCACCAAAGAAAACTGTCCTTAAGAACTTTGTAAAAACTCCATGTTGTGAATTAAAGCAAATAATACTAGCACCTTTGCTTTAAAAACACATTAATTTGTGTCACCCAACAACAAGGTCAAAATATTTCCAAATAATACTGGAACACAAGAACAGAACAGACACAGAGTTTTGCAAAAAATGTGATAATACTGAAACACAATAAATTTGATCACTGTCTGTATTATACATTGAAAGGAAGTGCTTTTGCTTTGGTTGCAAACACACACTAATTGTCTTGGAAAGTACTTCAGAATTGATGAACCTTGTGCACACTGTACAGCAGAGTGTGCTTCCAATGGTCTGTTGTAGAACTTGTGAAATGTGGTGGCATTTGACCACCCAGCACTTTTCAGAATGTCAGCCACTGGTACTCCTCCTCTGAGCATGGCAGATGATGCTGCTCCACGAAAACTGTGTGATGCAAAGTTGTAAATTCCTGCATCCCCCACAAATATTCTTCAACCAACGTGACACAGAGTCCTTTGTGGCAGGTCCATGAGGGCGTACATAACACAAAAGAAGCTGATTTGTTTTACTGTCTTTTCTAATCTCTTTTGTCCTGGAAATGTATTCTTTCAAACATCTTACAACACACATCTTTTCATCCGAAATTCCTGTAAATGCAGAACACATCTGTTATTTCCTGGTCTTGATTGTTTGAGCTTTCAATAATGTGGACAGTGCATGCATTTCTTGTAAATGTAATGCAGCTGAGCTTTATCAAATGATGGTTTGTACTCTCTGAGCTGTGGACAACAAAAGCAATGCACTAATTTCATTGTTAACTGCTTTAGAGATAAATCAGGGTTTTCAGCTTGTTTCCCTTATATGCTCTAACAGCACAGACACATCCCAAGTATGTGAGTATCTGGGCATAGTAGGCCTAAGTTCAAAAACACCTTTCAGAAATCTGACTATCTTAGGATGGGAACCGATCGACTTATCTGTGTCTGTAATGATTATGGCAGAGAGGGCACTCCTGGCCGTGTTGATCGCACTGTAGCTTAACCATCTTCAAACAAAACTGTCACAAAAATTCAATCACAAGGTGGACAGGTGGACGAAAGGGAATCACAATCCCGTTCAACACAGAAAGTTTTCCATTTCTTAATGTAGTGTGTAATTACTGCTTTGGGTAGAGTCACGCCATGATGCACAGACATGTTACAAGCTGTTCAGAAAAGCCTTGTGCCTGCATTGCTTCCCAGATAACACGACTGCAAGAAGTGAAGTTTTCTGTGTAGAGGATGAACCTGTCTGAATGACCAGCTGCAAAACACGTTTTCCTTTTGGAAGTAAATGGGATGTTGAATGAGAAGCCTTAGCATTTGGGGATACCACACTGCTGTTGGCCAGTGTGGTACGATGACTAGTCCTTCTGCTTGATCCTCTTCCATCTTGCGCAGAGTCCGTTGGATCAGACTGAAAGGTGGAAAAGCATAGACTATCCATCTGTTCCAATCCACTGTGAAAGCATTTATTGCCATAGCTTCTGGATCTGGTTCCCAAGACAAGAAAGGTTTGATTTGATAATTTAGTCTAGAAGCAAACAAATCAATCTGTGGGAACAGCACTTTCTGTGACAGTTTCTGAAAAATAGTTGGATTAGCCTCCACTCTGTTCTATCATTAAACTGTCTTGACTTTCTGTCTGCTTCCACATTTTGTTTTCCAGGCAAAAAACTTATCGTTAACTCAACTCCGTTGTCCTTACACCAGTCCAGATTCTTTTGGCAATCCATTACAAACTGCTGAATGTGATCCACCCATTTTCCTGATATAGGCAACAGCACATGTGTGTCACATAGCAATTTTACATGTTGACCTTCTACTTCTTTACTGAAGCTTTTAAGTCCATACTCTATAGCCAACATTTCAAGGGCATTAATGTGAAAAGATTTTTCACTTCTTGACCATCTTCCTCCTGTTTCTCTTCATTACAAACTGCCCCCCAACCGCCTAACTTTGAGGCATCAGTTGTTATTTCAACAGAGGAAGCTTTAATCTCAAGTGGATAAAAGCTAGCATTAACATTGTTTATCCACCAGTTTAACTCTCCTTCTGCTTCTGGTGAAAGAGAATAACTGCATCAACATTTCCTTTGTTCCTCTTGAGTGCTACAGTTTTTAAACTTTCCAACTCTCTGTAATACAATGGTCCCCATTTCACTGCAGGAAAGGCAGCTACCAATTTTCCTATGACCCGTGCTAACTCCCGGATTGAAATGAAACCCTGCTCATCAAGCTCTGACATGCTGTTACAATCTTTTTCCTTTTTTCTGCAGACAAACTCACAGTCATAGACTCTGAATTTAAAAGAAATCCAAGGTATTTAACTCCTTTGTTGGTGAATGTACAGACTTTTCCTCGTGTATGGTAAAACCCCAGTCTTTGAAATATCTCAACTGTTGCTTCAACATTTTGCTTACACTCCTCTTGACTTTGACCTTGCAAATAACAATCATCAATGAATGAAGCTGACAAGAAACCTTGTGATCTTAAATGAGCATAGACTGGTTTCATCAATTTTGTGAAGTAACGAGGACAATTTGCAAGACCATTTGCAAAACAAGTGTATGCATTATAGCTGCCCTCTCCATTTAAATTTCAGGTATTTTTTGTGTTCTGGATGAATGGGCACTGAAAATAGCATGTCTCAAATCAACTGAAGCCATGAAACACCCTTTTTTCATCATATTTGTGGCAGATGATAGATTTTCCATTTTAAAATGCTCATACTGAACTGCCTCATTAACCTTTTTAAATTGGTATGAGTCTGTAACTGCCATTTGTCTTGGGGATCAGAAAATTTGGAGAAATGATTTCTCCTTCTTCATGGCTTGATTTTTCAATCACCTTTAAACTCAGTAATTTTTGGATTTCATTATCTGCTTCTTGCCATAAATTTCCTTGGACTTGATTTGGGGTTGAATTATGACATTCTATTCTGAAATTTCATCAATAGGAATTTTTGATCCAGTTACCATTGCCAATATAAATTCATCAGATGTCAATTGCTGCCATTCCTTGACAAATTGTTTCAACCTTCCAGCTTGAAAATCCCCTGTCTTGTGATTTTTAATACTCACTGACGGGCCAGGTTCAGGAGTATTTAGACTGGTTTGAACTGGTTCATTCGGCCACGTGGTTTGGCCTCGACCCCTGGTCCCTCTTGGATGGCTGTTGGGAAACTGTACGTGGAACGGGGTTGGGTTCCATCCCCAGTTCCTCCCTCTGCCTCGACTGGGGCGAGGAAGATCCAGGATCCGTTTTTTGACCCTGTTTGGGGAAAAAACTTTCTGCCTCTGGCAGACATCGACAAAGTCATATTTGTTCTCAGTTTGGAGGTGGAGTCTATCTGAGAGAGAGCCAATTTCAAATCATCCCCGAACAACTGATCTGTAATGGGGATCTCATCTGATGTTAATTTTTTGTACTTCTTGTTGATGTTTTGAGATGAGAAATTTTTGCCCTTCTTTCCATTGAAATATCATGGGCCATCTTCAAATTCAAGCCCATTGCATCTGCAATCTGCTGGACAGTTGACTATGCTTTTTCCCCTCTGCTGCCAAGGTGTCACAGGCTTTTGCAAGGGCAAATGTAGCTCTCAGTAAACTTTTCTGGATCTTTTGAAAAGTTAGGTCAGCTGTTTTGCTGTTGTAGTCCATGATGGACCACATCTCACTGTTGACTCTTGGGACAACAAGTGACTGGCAGTTTTTCTGGCCGTTTGTGGGCTTCCAACTTTTTGATCATTTTGCTCTCATCCATTTTTCCTTTTATCATTGTGGTCAAAATACCTGCCATTTGATCTGAAATTGGGGGGCCAACATCTGATTCTTGCTCATACTCTTGTTTTATCTGCTCCAAGCAGATTCTTCCTCACTGTCAGACTGAGAAATGAGGCCATCATCATCATCAACTGCATTTTTTGCCAGCAGTTTTTCCATTTGTATGTCTGGATCATCATCATCATCAACATTTTCGTCATTCCTCTTTTGCCCTTTGTGTGTTTTGGCCATGTTTTTGTTCTTTTTCTTCTTTGTTAATTGTTGATTCTTTTTCCCGCCTTTGTCCGCGTCAGGACTGCGGGTTTTTTCCTCTGAGTGCGACCGTTTTCGTTTTCGTTTTCGATCTTCACTCATGGACTTCAATGTTGAAGTAGCTGTTCATTTTGCTCCTTCAGTCGTTCCATTCTTCCCTTGGAAACGTAACTGTGCCAGTTTGTTTTACTTTGTCTTCAACACTGGGAGCGTCCCCCAATAGCTGGCATTCGTTGGTTCCGAGTCAGAACCCACTGACGAACATCGGACTCGCGGTCCAACTCCACCTCCATTATTTATTTGATAATTTTCACCCTGTGGGCGCTTTTTCATCAAATACGAGTAGTCTACAATATATTGTGATTTAAGTCAAAAAAACTTTTAAAATAAAAGGAAAAATATCACCTGATTTAAGAAAGCTTTTCGATTTTTGTGCTTGGGCTTGTATCTTCTGCGTGTTCGTATGGCGGTCAGCAAACGCGTTATGGCGAACTGCGCATGCGCATCTCTCAAATATTCCGTAGTTTTACCGGAAACTACACGAAAGGAAATATGATATAAAAGTAATTAATCCCATGATGAATGGGCCATAACATAGTCCCAAATCTGTAATACATGTCACATGCAAGAGTTTCTAGGGACTTGTTTAAAACCGGATCTTGTGATAAGTCGTATTTTAAATCTTCTTCTGAATCAACCGGCGCCATCTTACTTACTAACTTAGCATATAGGCTAATCATTGTCTGGCCCTCCGATCTAACCATTTTGACCCTAGCTGTGCTTCGTACCTAGTGTAATACTTCTCAACGTCTGAAGTAGACAATTGTTGAGTTTGTTCAATACTTAGTTCAGTGCCTAAATACTGTCTAGATTTTCCACAAGCAGCTAGAGAGTATAATCGTTCTTTATGGCATGGTCTGCTGAGTAGCCGACGGAGTAGACTGCTTGCTCCTCACACTTTAATAGTTTGTCACAATCCATTTTTAAAACAATAAAAAATAATATAATACTTTTAAAACCATGAGTTTAACGTTGGTTAATTATGCAGTGCCTGTTGTTGGTGTTATAGTTTATTCAACCATTGCAAAATGTTTGTTAGAAATAAAACCGCCCAACATGGGAAAGATAGAAGATTCACCAAAACTAGTTGCAACCTTATTTTTAGCTTTAACAACAAAAGATTATATGATTAAAAAGCACACAGACCGGCTTTCGTATTATGATTATTTTAATTATTTTTTTAGTTAATAAAAAGATGAGTGAAAACAAGATTATCAATACGATTTACCATTCTGCTGTAATTAGCGGTCTTAGTATAGGCTATAGCGTGTTAGCAAAAAACATGTTTAAAATGAGGTCGGCTGACCTAGGAAGGTTAGACATTGAGGATGTTGTTAAGGTTATTGTTGTAATTACTGCAGGGACTGCGTCAAAAGACTTTCTTGTTACACAGGGGATTTTCCCAGAAAATATTAATGCATAGACAGATTAATTCATAAGAAAATAATTTATAAAAAGATGTCTGGATTGGTTGTGATTGTGGGAGGAGCTATTGTTAATGCTTTGGCCTTTTCTGGAAGCAATTATATTTTAGTAAATTGCGGTCCGATGAAGAGAGAGAACGGCATAACAAAGCAATGGAAGATTTAGCAAAGGCAAGAGACGCTTACGAGAAAAGACGAATTGCTCACTTAGACTTTATAATAAAAAGTTAAGAGAACAGGGCCATGCACATTTACAGACGTTGATGACGCAATGAATGAGTATTACTTAGTGACAGGAAAGAAGTTTCTAACATCGCCGCCACCAGAACTGTCTGACTTTTATGAACCATCTGAGCAACAGACGACTGCAGAGATAGGCTTTATTATAGGTGCTATGGGAGCAATCTTTCTTCTCGCATATTCAATCTAAAAATTATAGTTAAAATGTAATAAAAAGATCGTTAAAATATGAACAAAATATATTATTCTCCTAAAGGTTATTGGAAAGGAAAGACTGCTATTGAAAAACTGAGTAAAGCTGATAGAGTGTCTGAATCAGATGCGAAAGACTGGCTTTCAAAACAGGCAATTTGGCAAATATATTTGCCTGCCCCCAAAAGAATAATAAGGCCTAAATTTGTTAACTCAGTTCATAATGACGCCCACCAGATGGACTTGCTGTATCTTCCACATGACAAAATTAGTAGAAAAAAGTTTAAGTATGCTCTGACAGTTGTTGACATGGCTTCAAGATACAAAGACGCTGAACCTTTAACGGATAAAAGCTCAACTGCTGTGGCTGTGGCTTTACAACAAATATACATGCGATGCCCATTGAAGTATCCTTGGATGATTCAGGTTGATGATGGAAAAGAGTTTAAAGGTTCTGTCAACCAGCTGTTTTTAAAGCGGCATGTTACAGTTAAGAGAGGGATCCCAGGCAACCATCGATCACAAGCCCTTGTAGAAAACTTTAATAAGAATCTAGCTGAACGCCTGTTTACCTATCAATATTACAGAGAAATTATGGACACTACGAAGTCCAGAGAATGCAACACAGAATGGGTTAGGAGATTGCCAGCAGTCTTACGTGCTATGAACAATGAAGAATATTATTTAAAGCAACAGGTCTTAAGCCAGTAAACGCAATCAAATTTAAAAAAAATAGCATTACTGAAGACATCCAAGGTAATCAAAAACTCTTGCCGTTTGGACTAAAAGTAAGATACTTGTATGCTTCTGGAGAGGCAGAAGGCGATGTTAGAATTAGAGCCACAGATCCTATATGGAGCGTAGACGTATATGAAGTTGAACGAATTATGAAAACAACCCCTCCCGTATATTATTTAAGAGAAACTCTTTCTTCTAAAAGCCTGCCCCTAAAAGATCGTTTGTTCGTGAAGAGCTGCAAGTTGTCCCGCCAAACACAGTGAGTTAAAAAAAAATAGTATTTATTTTTGCTAAACTTATAATTTATTTTTTTGTTAAACTTTTTTTGTGTGCCTATTTTGGGTTTAACCGATCATGTGTTTGTTTTTCATGTTCTGTTTAATTGCATCAGTGTCTACCTGTTGTGAAGTAAAAGTCTTTCTCCACTCCTTTTGAAGTTCAATTTTTGCCGTCTGTAATCCTCACCGTCAGCCATAAGCTTCTGAAATTCTTCGTCCGTAATGTTTCATCCTGTAATGATTTGCTTATTCTTAATCTTAATGAACAAAGTTTTGCTGATGCTAGGGCAACAATGGCAGTGTGCTTTTGTAATTTAGGAGTTAATTTTTTTTTTTAAACAGCACTTACAATCATAGACATGGCGCCTAACCCTAAACAAAGGCCCCCTAATGCTAAAGAGGCTGGCGCTCCAACCCCACTAGCTAAAACAGCAACACTAGACCCAGCACTTACGCTAGCTACAGCTGATGAGCCAGTAATTACATAAGAAAGAGTATTTAAAGCTTTAGCATATTTCTTTCTAGTAACTCTATACTTATCCAAGTCGCTTTCTATTTCCTTTTGAAGTTCAGTTATTTGCTCTAACCTAAACTGTTGAACCTCCATTTTTTAATTAAGATTATTTTAAAAATTAATCTTGTACATATCTTCTTCTTATTAATTCTTCTGGCAGCACTTCATTAACAGAGTAAAACGCAATAAAAGCAACATACTTAATGAAATAAAGTCAAGTACTGTTAGTGTGGGTTTGTCAACCATCACAGTAACCTTGTCAGATGATACAAGGGTGTTTATTTCGTCTCCGTTTTTAGTAATTGCAATACCGGGCTTAAGAGGGGCATCCAAGTTTTCAGCCTTATTTGTATACCTCTAATTAACGTATGTTCTGGCAAACTAGGATCGCCCTCCCTCGGAGTAATAAATAAGCGAAAAATCATCGTCATTTGCCTAGGTAGTGACAGTAGCGTTGGGGTAAATTCTAAGCCAACGGTGTCATCCCCACTTCAGCTAAGGACCTTTTTCTCTGTAGCATATACTCAGAACCCTGCCTAGTTATTTCAGTCTGCTTTTTTTGTTGTGTTCCTGGAACTAGGCTAACAAGAATGGGTCCTGCATTTAAGGCTTTCTAAAATTGTTTTTCTTATCAAAGTATACATTAGGGCTTCGTAGTTCAAACTTTAAATTCCAAGCAATTTCAGGAAGCAACGCCCAAGCATTCTCTCTTTTATGAAGCCTGTATTCATGTTTGCCAAAATCGTTTGCCCTTACATTTCTTATCTCTTCTAGGGTAGGATATTGCTGTCGTTTTTTGTCTTCAATTTCTGTTCTTTGTAAACCCCATCATCCGTGTATTCAATCCATAAACATTTCCTGGCACTCCTATTAGATCAAACTCAGTTGTGTCTGCTAGGTCTTTTAGCTCTACTGCAGTGCATTTAGGAGCTAGCTGCGCTTTTGATTCTGGCCCTCGATACATTATTTTTAATATTAAAATTATAATAAACAATCTACAATAAACAAACGTATTGAACTGGGGGGTCAGTCCGTAAGCATAGCTTAGCGTGCTTAGATTTTTCTAACTTTTTTTTTTAGCTCATCTTTGTCCCTTATTATATAATTTTCACTTAAACATTCTTCAAAACTATCTTTGTCCTTAGTGTAAAATAATACAACCGATTTAACTGCGATCGAAAGTCTTTTAAGACAGCATTATATTTTTGAGTTAAGAGCCACACAGAAACTAAGGCGTGGCGGCCACTAAAGGCTAGCTTTGACAGAGTTTTTCTTTTTTTAACAATGTCTTGTTTAGCCGAGCAGTCATCAATAATAAACAAGGTTTCAGTTCCCTCAAATAGTCTATAGTAATATTCTAAACAGTCGCTCAGTTTGTCGCTAGGATCAACTAAAAATATATTCTCGTCTGTCCAAATAAACTTCCTTTCTTTGTAAGACTTGTTGTGCTTAATGGTTGTGCAGAATATAACAATGTGCTCGTAATGAAACCTGTATATTGTTTGTAACAAATCAACTACGAAGACAGTTTTCCCACACCCAGTAATCCCACAGATAAGAGAACAGTGCGGATCTTTAGACAGAACTTCAAACTATCCATCTGTTTTTAATAGGTTATTTCTTCTACATTTTAATAAGCCACGTCTTTAAGCCTGTTTTCTTCAATGTTTAACTGTGCATCACAAACCATAAAAACATGCATTTGTATTGGGGCGTTTCCGTCTGCTTTCTTGTGAATATTTATTTTTATACCATCTTGCCCTACCCTTTCTCCACTTCCAAACAACCTGTTGTCAAATGTAGATCTAAAATCCAGCCACAGCCCATATTTGGTTATAAAGTAGTCTTCGAGTCTTACATCATAAAGGCGAAGTTTTTTATATACACGATCAACTGCAGGATCCCTTTGCCTACCTCCACGAACAACTTTCTTATTTCATCAAAGTGTTGGTGAGGTAAAAGTCCGCGACCCGAATACAACTGATCAGACTTGCCATTTATTGCACAGTCAACCTTCTCAATTTTTGGATTATAAAACGCTTCTGATTCTCTATCAAAAGGAGTTGTTTCTTCAGTAAACAAGAACAAAATTCCTTTTAAAGACTTCAGAGACTGATTTAGATGTTTGTTCCAGAGAGTGTCTCGCTTGTTTCTATTTTCTGTAGTGGAGTGTATAACTCTTTCATAATAAATAACGGTTTTATTTTTATACTGGGTTAAGATTGTTCTGGCCAGTTCAGGGTTAGTAACAACATCAAACTCAAGAAAAGTCGCTGACTGTGTATTTGGATAAAGGTCTTCAGACAGAACAACAGAATCGCTTGGATTAAATGTCAGTTCATAAGTATTTTTTTTCTTTTTGTGCGCCTTGGTAATATGGCATATGCGTCTTTAACAGTTCAAAATCTAGAGGGATGCAGAATCTGTTGCCAAATGCTTCTGCTACTGCCTTATCTTTAACATCGTCCTTTGCATCTTCCGCTTTAAGCCTGTGCTTGAGGCCATTTGGACCTTGTATTCCCTGATAAACTTTCTCTTTTCTTTCTTTTTTAGGCAGCCATAGATCAGAATAGAGGGCAAAAATGTCTGCCTCGCTTAGTACAAAGACTTCTCTGCCCTCCAGTTTGATTGCCATATGTTTAACGATTGCCCTGCCCAAATTAGCAACAACAGTAGCATTAGGATCTGTTGATTTAATATCTATTTTGAATGATAGTTTAGCAGTGCCTGGCATTATAACATCGCCAGCACCAAGATCAGGGAATTTAACTATTAAAGCTTGTCCAGGTTGAACTGTTGATGGGTATTTACACTAATTACAGTCTGCCTTATACCTCTTACACCATGGGGTTCCTTCTCTTTTCTGTATGGATCGAGGTCACAACCGTGTGAGTCCATTTTTTTATAAAACAAAAAAGAATATAAATAAAAAATATGGATGAAGATTATGACGTGCCTGATCCTTCTGAAGAAGAAGAAGATGAAACACAATTAGGGCCTTCAGTAGATGAAGAAATTGAAGGTGCAGCAGTAGGTCAAGGAGTAGGATTGAGTCAAATACGATTGCTAGATAGAATTGAATCATTATATAACCATATGGGCCGAGAGCAACCAGAAGCGCTTAGGTTTCTAATTTTGAGATATATAAAGATAATCATTTGAATTATAGAACCAGTAAAGGGGACTTTGTGCGGTTTACTAAAAAAACAGACTCAGCCCAGTTTTTAAAAAAACAAGCACAATTCTTGGAAAACTCCCTGTTGCTGACGAAAAGAAATTGAACTTTATTGGAGATTTAAGCTCTGAGGCTGTTAGTCGTTTACAAAACATTGTGCAAAGGTTGCCAACACGAACTGAAATAGAATGGCCTCTTTTCAGGATTTAGGTCCAAGAACAGATGAAGCAATAGCAGAAATTGAGAAGAGTTTTAGTGAGGAGACACAATTAAAAACAATTGACAACTCTGAACTCGCCGAGCGCGAAATTGAGGCTCTTAGGAGTGAAAACAATAAGCTTAGGCGCGAACTTGAGGTATTAAGGATGCTTTTACAACTGTAAGGGAGCATCTAAATCTCAATCTAGCAGAACTTAATAAGCTAGATAGAAAGATAGAAGCAGAAAAAAAAAAAACTCGCTGATGCTGATGATAACAATTTAGGGCAAGAGGAAAAGGATAGAATACAGAAGAAGATACAGGATTTAAGGCAAAAAATGGGAGGCTTTTTAGAAGCTCTGTCTGCTAACAGGGCGCAGCTAGCAGCGCAAACAAGCAGATTCAGAGAAACTATAAACAAAATGCTTTATGAAAACACTACGCTGGCAGAAAGAATAAGGACTCTCTTCAGAGAACAGGGGATTACAATAGTTAGTGTATTAACAGCTGTTGGGTTTGCTATCTCTACACTCGTTTATGCTTTAACTGGCAGTGCACCAACAGGGCCAGTAGCGCCCCCAACGCCTCAGCCTGGTAAAAGTTGGATTAGAAAGCAATTACATCATCTAGCAAAAATTATTAAAGAAGTTAGCTGCCAAAGCGCTTGATGCTCTGCCTGGCATAATTGGCAGTGTTGTTAGTTGGGTTTTGTCTACTATAGGCAAAGTTGCTGGTTATATGGCTGGCCACCTGTGGACGTTAGGAGTTCTAGCTGCTGGATTAATTTTTAGTGCAATAAAGTATGGCTAATCCAGTAAAAGTTAAAAATACAACAAAGGCTGTCTTTTCGCTAGTGTGGCTGTCAGGGTGAGGTACATTAACAGGTGGGGTGCTTTCTGGGCTGCTTTCTGTCTGTGGGACGCTTATAACTGGATCGTTTTTTCAGGGGTAGGTACTTTTTTTTAAATGGATGGAGCAGGTCTTGTGTTTAAGCCTTGATTGTGCCCTAAGTTTTGGTCGTCTCCAGCTATGAGGATTTCGTTATTATAATTCTGTATCATGCCAATCTGTAGTCTAAGGTCAGAGGGTAGCATGTATAATCCATGGCCTACAACAAAGTCAACCTTTGACCTAGCATGTGCAAGAACGTCTTGATACCTTTGTATACTGGCAGGCAAATCAACAGCAGAGTTAATAGCATCTTCTAAATTAGCTAGAAATTGTTTTCTAGCATCAAAACCTGTAGATTGATCTACTATGCTAGACTTGGTCTGTGCTTGTGCTCCTAATAGACACCAACGTATGTCCTTATGGAGTCATTAAGTCTTTGCACTCCTGGCATTGTTAGACCTTCACTTTCATCTAAGATAAATGTTGTCCAAGCATTAGGATGTTTTTGTTCTATGGATTCCAATCGGACTCGTTTGTCTGGTTCAAAAGAGGTGTGGTCAGGCCAGTAGTCATAATTATATTATCTTTTTGCACCCCACAAATACAATGTGCCTAACCCAGGATTGTGGTCAAACTTTTGTCTAAAATCAGTTGAAGGATTAATGTTAAATTCGTTGCAGATTCTTTCATATGCATTAGTGTCCATTGGGCTGTTAAATGGATTAAACGCGTTGTCGTTAGGGAGGGGCACTTGTAGTTCAGTTAGTATTCGTCTGCACTGGTAATAAACATGAAAGTTATATACTGACCTTACCAAGAGATTAGGATGGTTTAAATGGTTTGCATATGAAACACCGCAGCCAGTAGTTGCGCAGTAAATGGCAAAATTTAACTGATTCTGGAAAAAAGCCATAGGGCAGGATGACCATGCTGATGGCACTCTGTCACTCTTTATTGGTGGATTTAAATATCTAGTTAGTGGGTTTACAAGTCTGACCTGGAAGCCATATGATCCATCTACGGCAATGGTTAAATTGCTGAAGTCCAAAGATTTGGGGTTATAAAACGCTCCTACATTGTAAGTGGCACTTTTGTTATATTTAAAAGGTTCCATTTTTAAATAGTTTTTAAAATAGTTATAAAAAAAATGTACATCTATATAACTAAGCAAAACGAGCGTGTGTTCTTAACGTACCCAATTGTCAATTGGCGCGGGAGTTGTAGGATTGCCTTAAAGAAATTGGCTTTAAAGTTATGTGGGTTAACATATCTGAAAAAGCTCAGAATAACTGGATTAATATTAGTAACGAGGTGGGAAATCAAATAACTCATGTAAAAATACCTGATGGTTACTACAACTTTTGCTTTTTAAAAGAAGTACTTAGCGAATTTGGCATATTGTTAAAAATTAACGAAGCAAACCTCAGAATTACTATACATTTCTCACTAGAAGAAAGAAGAGAGTACACTTTCCCTAAAAGCCTGGCTAAAATCTTAGGTTTTCACAGTAGTGACAGAGCTTATAGATTTAGCACAAGAGAAGATGCCTATCAATTTGAAGGTAATAAACTGATTTTCTCGTGAACCCAATGTTGTATGTCCATTTACAACAGTTAAAAACAGATGCTAATTTGTTTGATGGCTATCCATCTACAGTTCTAAATGTTTTGCCATCAACTAGGGCAGGGTTTTGCGATTATCAATTAATCTCAGTTGGAAAAAAAACAGTGAATGTAAAGAATTAGTTAATGGGCCTATAAATTCATTGGATGTAAAAATAACTAACCAAGATGGAGAGCCAGTTGTTTGTTCTGATTTATTAATGGTGCTTGAAGTAGAAGAGCGTACTGTAAACCCTTAATTTTTATGCCCCTGGAGAGAATGTAAATATCTTCGTTCACGATCACCCTATCTTATCTTGCACGTAAGCCCCCCATTTTAAATTAACGATTATGCCGATTTTTTGAGGTTTTTGCATGTTAATTTTGTTTAAAAACAGGTGT
>JAFLJL010017651.1:0-2500 GCA_018398815.1 Conus ventricosus | reverse complement strand
ATCTCTCATTTGATAAAGAAAAGAAAGGAAAATAAAACGGAGGAAAACACAAGAATGTATGATACTAATCGGGCAAAGAAATGATCATATGATATCCCAAACCAGTGTAATATACTAATCCGGCAAAGAAATGATCACATGATGTCCAATACCAATGTGTACAAAAGCACGTTGTCTATTAAGCCTGTACTGCCACCCGCCACTGTTCATGTGTTCCACGTCACCGGTTTGACTGACAATATCAGACAAAAAAAGCAAAGACGAAGATGGCCTGAGCAGCACCCAGACTTCAACAAGAGGATGCATACTTCCTGCTGCCCAGATCAGACCAATGTGAGCATTGTGAGACCGAGGACAGGGCACTCCAGACTGAGACATCACATCTTCACAAAATTCCACATTGGCGAGTCTTCAGGGTGCCCATGCGGTACAGCCCAATGACAGTGGAACACTTCCTGCAGGACTGTCCCACACATGAAAAGCTGAGGGCAGAGACCTGGCCTGCCAACACACCGATGAGGGAAAAGCTTTAAGGATCAACGGAGGGCCTCCGCCGTACAGCAGCCTTCGTCAATGCCTCTGGGGTTCCTGTCTGAGTGAACGAAGAAGAGAAGATGTTCCTCGATTGCTGTTCAGCGTTCCCCTATGTCATCACACAGCAGGTTGGGGGGGGGGGGGAGGTAGGAGGTGGGGTAGAAAAGGGGTGCGTTATGGAAGGAGGCGAAAGGAGATGGGAGAAGGAAGGAGGGTGGTGTGAGGAGTGTGTGTGTGGGGGGGGGGGGGGAGGAGTGGAGGGTTCAGACGGTAGTCGCACCCTCACAAACCCTGCCTGCATTCGTTAGAGAGCAAGGAGTACGTGCTGAGGCTGTTATTATTATTATTGTTATTATATTATATTGGGTATTTATATAGCGCCTATCCTCGGTCACAGACCAGCTCTAAGCGCTTTACAATAAACACACTACCTCACTCACTCAACGGGCTGCCTACCCAAGTAGAGCCGACCGAAGAGCAGCTACTGGCGCTCATTCAGTCGTTTCCCGTACCATTCAAATATCAGTCACTCATTTTCATTTATCTCATTTATTCCTCCAGTTTCTCACATAGGATGCATGCAATGTTTATACGTGTCCTTTATTTCCACCGGTACACGATGGCACAATAACAGTAAGTGACAATTTTTGTGACTTGGTAAGAAGTACCAGGCGGCTATCTTCAATCTACATCAATTTTGCCAGGGCAGCGGGGAACCCCCCTGCCCTTTTCGATTTTCAACTGCCGTGGGTTCTTTAACGTGTGCAGGGGGCCAGGAAGGCACACGGGTCCGACTCGCTTATAGTCCCCATCCGATGGACTTGACGTTCAGTTCGATTTGTCATTCAAACTGGGAAAGAAAGCGCGAGAAAGGCAGGGCTCGAACCCACGCACTTCTCACACGCTGGATTAGCAGGCGAACGTCTTAACCACTCTGTCACCTTTCTGTTCCCATTGCCTCGCCATTCAGATAAGGCAGTGTTGCTTAGAGCCCAGCCGACCGCTAAGGGCCATGCCACAACGTTGAAGTCAACTCACAAATCTTTAAGAAAAAGAACAACAACGACAACAACAACAGCAACAACAACAACAACAACAGCAACACAACAACAACAACAACAACAACAACAACAAACAACGACGACAAAAAACAACAACAGCAACAACAACAACGACAACAACAACAACAACAGCAACAGCAACAACAACGACAACGACAACGACAACGACAACGACAACGACAACGACAACGACAACGACAACGACAACAACAACAACAACAACAACAACAACAGCAACAGCAGCGACAGCGACAGCGACGACGACGACGACGACGACGACGACAACGACAACGACAACGACAACGACAGCAACAACGACAGCAACAACGACAGCAACAACAACAGCAACAGCAACAACAGCAACAACAACAACAACAACAACAACAACAACAAACCGCTCTGACCATGTGACCACAGACCGCTCGTTGTAACTTGCGACATAGTTCGCTGACTACGAACATGCGCAGTGGGGTTGTAGCCGTGAACACTTTCTGGACAGAGGGACATATGTTCCTTTTTTGTCAGGTCCAGCATTTGTGTGGTAGAAAGAACAAAGAAATTCCTAACATGTCCTTTTGTCAGGTCCAGCATTTTTTGTGGTAGAAACAAAAAGTCCTTACATGTCCTTTTGTCAGGACCAGCATTTGTTTGGTAGAAACAAAAAGTCCTTACATGTCCTTTTTGTCAGGTCCAGCATTTGTGTGGTAGAAACACAGAGTCCTTACATGTCCTTTTGTGAGGTCCAGCATTTGTCTGGTAGAAACACAGAAAGTCCTTACATGTCCTTTTGTGAGATCTAGCTTTTTGTGTGGTAGAAACAGAGTTCTTACATGTCCTTCTGTCAAATCCAGCTTGTTGTGTGGTAGAGAACAAAGAAAGTCCTAAAATGTCACGCATTGTTTGCG
>JAFLJL010017650.1:0-12500 GCA_018398815.1 Conus ventricosus | reverse complement strand
TTTATGTATCTATCTATCTCTATTTGAGAGTTTACAGAAGAACATTTTCTTCATCACAGCATGTTACAGGAAGAAAGTGGTGGTGGTGGTGGTGGTGGTGGTGGTGGTGGTGGTGGTGGGTGCGTGCGTGCGTGCGTGCGTGCGTGCGTGCGTGCGTACGTGCGTGCGTGCGCACTTTTTGTTTAAAAAGAAATATGTTTCTTGCGCTGTCTTTTCAAACCAGTCCCCTTGGTCTCTTTCAGGTCCGAATCCAGTGAGCTGACCGCTCTGAAAGGTCGACTGGACGCCTTGGAAAGCAAAGTGGAGAACCTGGAGTCCAGACTCCAGACGACCCAGCAGCAGCTGAATGACACCAAGGGGAAGCTGAGGGAGGTGGAGCAAAGGGTGGACAAATGTTGCAAGGGGGAGGGGACTGCAAACGGTGAGGGTAATATGCCTCGCTGGCAAAATAACAAAACAAACAAACAAACAAACAAACAAACAAACAAACAAACAAACGAAATACAAAACAACACAAAAACAAACAAACAAACAAACAAACAAACAAAAAACCAACACTTTTCATCCCTTATTCGTCTTGGTATCTGATATGTAAGTAGCGACCATAGCCAAGTGTTTGCCATGGTACAGGTCACAGAAAGCACGCGTCCGCGTGGCCATTTTTGCACCGTGTATGCCTTGACATCTTTGAAAAAAAAAGATCACACGTGATGTCACAGTAGTCATGTAGCTCAGCGGTATGCATATCAGAAAAATCACACCTAGATTGAAAGTCTTAGTGGCCAACTAAACCCATCTTTACCTTAGTTCATTATCACTTAACAAGTGATTCAACTCCATGTTCAGAAGTTATTATATTCCAGTTTTCTGCCACAATAAATCGCTGAATTCACATCCGATATGTCAACGATTACCTGCCAGCGTTTGGCTCCGGGATGTCTAGTGAAGGTAAACTGTGAAACTCCTGTGGTCATTTCATCTTCGCCCAGATGCCCTCGTAACTCAATATGTCCACACTACTCACGTACTCCCATATGATTAAAATCTGACATAGTATTACAGTAACAGTACAGCTTTTATAGATATTAGATTTCTGTTTTCAGTGTCGGTTCCAGTGACGACACAGACCCCTTTAGGACGCTCCCTACATTAAAAAAAAAAAATCGCTCCAACAGACTACTGGCCGCGAAGCTACACACTTCGAACATTTCAAAGGAGCCTTTTAGAAATCCAGTCTCCTTGAATGTATGTGACATGAACTATAAAAATAAAAGATATCTATGTACACAAAGAAACAAATAAACTAACTAAAACATGCACACGCACAGACAGAAAAAAAAAAGATTATTTACAAAAACATACATGCACATAAAGACATAAAAAGTGAAGATTATTTACAATCGTGGGAACAATTGAAAGAATTAAGTTAAATCATATAATTCATGTACAGTAAAGCATTCTTGATTAAGCCATACGATAGGATAGGACAGGACAGAATAGGATAGGATAGGATAAGACAGGACAGGACAGGACAGGATAGGATAGGATAGGATAAGATAGAATAGGATAGGATAGGACAGGACAGGACAGGACAGGACAGGACAGGATAGGATAGGATAGGATAGGATAGGATAGGATAGGATAGGATAAGAAAGGAAAGGATAGGATAGGATAGGATAGGATAGGATAGGACAGGACAGGACAGGACAGGACAGGATAGGATAGGAAACGAAAGGAAAGGACAGGATAGGATAGGATAGGATAGGATAGGATAGGATAGGATAGGATAGGATAGGATAGGATAGGAAAGGACAGGATAGGATAGGATAAGATGGAATAGGAGAGGATAGGAGAGGAGAGGATAGGATAGGATAAGATAGAATAGGATAGGATAGGATAGGATAGGATAGGATTGGATAGGACAGGATAGGATAGGATAGGATAAGATAGAATAGGATAGGATAGGATAGGATAGGACAGGATAGGATAGGATAGGATAGGATAGGACAGGACAGGACAGGACAGGACAGGACAGGATAGGATAGGATAGGATAGGATAGGATAGGATAGGATAAGATAGAATAGGATAGGATAGGATAGGATAGAATAGGACAGGACAGGATAGGATATGATAGGATAGGACAGGACAGGACAGGATGGGATAGGATAGGATAGGACAGGACAGGACAGGATAGGATAGGATAGGACAGGATAGGATAGGATAGGATAGATAGGATAGGATAGGATAGGATAGAATAGGATAGGACAGGATAGGATAGGACAGGACAGGATAGGATAGGATAGGATAAGATAGAATAGGATAGGATAGGATAGGATAGGACAGGATAGGACAGGATAGGATAGGATAAGAAAGGATAGGAAAGGATAGGATAGGATAGGATAGGATAGGACACGACATGATATGATATATGATATGATATGGTTCCCAAAAATGTGACATGATATGATGTTATGTGATATGGTATGATGTGGTATGATTCAAAATCACAGCTTTTGTAAAACGCACCTATAAGTAGCTAGAGAAAACTCAAAGTGCATGTCACATTCTGGAATAGAACTTTCGCATATGTTTTTGTTGTTGTTATTGTTGTTATTGCTCTTGTTGTTGTTCTTGCTGTTGTTGTTGTTGTTGTTGTTGTTCTTGTTCTTGGTCTTGTTTTAACGGACAAGAGAATGAAGTATTCAATAAACGCGAACGAAGTCTTAAAGCATAACAATTTAGAGAGTAATGAGGAAAATGGTTTGTTCCGTAATTAGCCCTAGGTCGCCGACAAAACAGAACTGTTGGTGAATTGACATTACACCACCCTTCTGAAAACGGTTGACATGCTCACTTTCATTCAACCATACATTCATCTATTGTACATAGTAGCTGTTGCCAGTGAAAACAGTCTTTGCCACGAACTAGCTGTTCATTGTTTAACTACCCAAGACCCCTCCAGCAATACGTTTGTTTATTTGTTTCATGGTTTGATTGAAATCTAAAAGCTTACTGCTTATTTTAACGCCCACTTTTCTGTGTAACATTAGTTCTTGCAGAATAAAATACACTTTTGAGATATATGATCACATTAACTTATTTTAACGCCCACGTTTCTGTGTAACATTATGTTCTTGCAGAATAAAACACTCTTTTGAGATATATGATCACATTAACTTATTTTAACGCCCACGTTTCTGTGTAACATTAGTTCTTGCAGAATAAAACACTCTTTTGAGATATATGATCACATTAACTTATTTTAACGCCCACGTTTCTGTGTAACATTAGTTCTTGCAGAATAAAACACTCTTTTGAGATATATGATCACATTAACTTGCATTAGGTCTTGCAGAATAAAACACTCTTTTGAGATATATGATCACATTAACTTGCATTAGTTCTTGCAGAATAAAACACTCTTTTGAGATATATACACAAAGAAAAAAGTTAAGCACCCCCCAATGTTTTTAGTTTGGAGAAACTGAAATTCTTTTTTGTATTAAACTGTTTAATGTGGAACATTTTTTCTTTTGTTTTTATTAAATAAAGATATTGACAACATGAAAACACAACAAATGATATACAAAATCATAAACAGAATGTGGTATTGCTAAAGAAAGATCAATGACATTTTCCCATGAAAAAATCCCCATGAAAAGTATGGTCATTACAAAATCATAGTGCTTAATCAAAGTGGCAATTTCATTTGAAAACATTGCCATGAATCTCCATAAACCAAAGAAAAATGAGAATGTTCAGTAGCGCGTGAATCTACCCTGAGCCTGGATGACCGCCTCAACCCTGCGTTGCACCCCTCCAGTCAGTCGCCGGATCTGTTGCATCGTCAGTTGCTGCCACTCCACTCCTGATGCAGTGCAGCTTCCAGTTGATGCAGATTTTGTGGAGGAGGGTCCAAGGTCTGCAAACGACGGCCAATCATGTCCCAGTTGTGCTCCAGTGGATTGAGGTCTGGGCTCATAGCAGGCCATGGCAGGGTGTGCACTGCTTCTTGCTGGAGAAAGCCTGTTACTGCTTGAGCACGATGAGGCCTGGCGTTGTCATCCATGTACACTGGTCTGGTGGCAAGTGGGTGGTTGTCAAAATGAGGCACAGCGACCGGTTCAAGGACATCTCGGATGTACCGTCCGCCTGTGAGGGTTCCTCGAATGGTAATCAAATCCAGCTTGCAGTCATGTGAGAGGCATCCCCAGACCATTATGGAACCGCCACCGTGAGGAACAGTTGCCTGTATGTTCCTGGGCGCATAGGCTGCATTTGGGCGTCTCCAGACCTTTGATCTTCCATCAGTGACGTGCAGCAGGAATCGGCTTTCGTTCGACCAGTGTATCTTTCTCCAGTTCCTCAGGTTCCACCCCCGTCGAGCGAGACACCAGTCCAAACGCCGTCTTTTGTGGTGGTCAGGCAACAGAGGGCGCTTGATAACCCTCCTCGCCTTATATCCGTGGGCTTTTAAGCGGTTCTGCACTGTTCTTGTGGAAAGTTGTCTGTTAGGCATCCACTGTCGTTTCAAGCTGGTGCTTGTGGCGAATGGCTCATGGCGTATCATGCGAAATAGAGCCCTGTCTTCGCGCTGTGACGTTGCATGTGGTCGGCCAGATCGTGGGCGGTCCTGCACATGGTTGGTTTGCTGGTGTTTCCTCACCAGCCGGCTGATGACAGTGTAGTGGAAGCCCAATTGACGCCCGATTGCTTTGAAGGACATTCCAGCGGAATGCATGCCAATAATTTGCCATCGTTTGGCCTCTGCTATCCTCCTTCGCACCATATTTCTTTGCAAAGAATATCTTTTCTTAAAACCAACTGTGATTGCTAAACTGGATGACTCACCAAACCTCAATTTTAAAAATTTCAAAAACCGTAATGCACGTGCATGCCACACCATGACTATGCTTCACATACACGCCTGACTGGTTTTATCCTTTCAGTGACACACCATTCTTGACAAAATTGAAAATTGTGGGGTCATACATTGTTGGTGTCAATTCTGACAGTTGAAAATATAAGGGGGTGCTTAACTTTTTTCTTTGTGTATATGATCACATTAACTTGCATTAGTTTCTTGCAGAATAAAACACTCTTTTGAGATATATGATCACATTAACTTGCATTAGTTCTTGCAGAATAAAACACTCTTTTGAGATATATGATCACTTGCAGAATAAAACACTCTGTTGAGATATATGATCACATAACTTGCGTTAGTTCTTGCAGATTAAAACACTCTGTTGAGATATATGATCACATTAACTTGCATTAGTTCTTGCAGAATAAAACACTCTTTTGAGATATATGATCACATTAACTTGCGTTGTTGCACCGGCACATTTCCGAGGTTTTCACAGCAATCTTTCCGTTTAGTTTACTTTCAAAGTGAGATGAATGTGGGGGTCACTGAAACAAGCATAGCTTTAACAACAACAACAACAACAACAACAACAACAACAACAACAACAACAATAACACCGAATGATCACCGTCCATTTTGCGCCCAAGTTGAGGAGATAAACAGTCGCTCCTTTTCATTGTCCTGAATGTTCTTTTTTGTTCCCTGAAGAAGACCAAAGAGGTCGAAACGCGCCATGCTTTGTCTTGTAATTTGTCCCTTTCAGTATTTTTTTCTCTAAAGTTTCTTTTTTTACCTTTTACATTTTGAACACATTTCTCACACCTTCTTCAGATACTACATCTGAAGGCAGCGGCGGTGGAACTACGACCCAGAAACATTTGCACTGCGGAAAGATCCAGCCCGCGGTGACCGGAAAACAGCAGATCTGGGTCAACTCGCAGTTCCGAAACGTCTCCTGTGATGGCGAATGGACGGTAGAGTTGGCTCCCTTGTTCGTGAGGCGTGTTTATGATCTGTAATGTGTTGTGACGTCACGTTACAAAACTGCTCGTTTCCAGTGACCGATTGGAACAGGGAGAGAACTATGAAGGTCAAGGACGTGAGGAGTCGTTTCTTTGATATTAGGGATGTACTGTACTGTAGATATCTAACAATGATGACTCACAATATAAAGTAATTGCATTATTATTATTGATGTATGATTACTATGATGGTGATGATGAGATGATGATGATGATGATGATGATGATGATGATGATGATGATGATGATGATCATGTTGTTGTTGTTAGCATCATTATCATTTTTAATCGTCATCATCATTATCATCATCATCATCATCACATCATCATCATCATCATCATCATCATCATCATCATCATCATCATCTCATCATCATTCAAGATGATGATGATGATGAGATAATAAATATATTCCTTACGTAAAGAAAACACAAATCAGTTTGCAGACCCCCCCCCCCTCTCTCTCTCTCTCCCTCACTCAAACACACACACACACACACACACACACACACACACACACACACACACACACACACACACACACACACACACGCACGCACGCACGCACGCACGCACGCACGCACGCACGCACGCACAGAAGAGAGAGAGAGAGAGAGAGAGAGAGAGAGAGAGAGAGAGAGAGAGAGAGAGAGAGAGAGAGAGAGGTATATACATATGTATACTACCTATACAGTTCACATACTTGCAGGCACAGATTAAGGGAGCCCTCGATTCAACACGTTCCATGCACCGAGCCACTTTTGATCGGCTCATAGTGTACACGGGGAGTAGTACCTCTGAAATGGATAAACCAAGAAGACAATTTGATCGGCTCATAGTGTACAACGGGTAGTAGTACCTCTGAAATGGATAAACCAAGAAGACCAAGTTGTGTACCTGGCACATAAAGTTAAATAGGTTAAAACAAATCATGTGCACCTTTCCCCGAACAACCTTACGGATATACCATTATGGTCTGGGGTATTCAAGCGTCTCTACCTTCTGTGTGCCTGTTATTTTTTTGCAACTACGCGTGTCAGTACGAATACTCGTAAAACAACATCCATATTTTCCTGTTCTCCCCTCCACAAAGCGCACACGCACAGACGCAAACATCCCTTTTCAGACGCACATGTGCAACCATTTGAAAACACTCCCTAGTATGTAAGTAGTGTTTCTAAAAGACAGTGATATGCACATGACAAATCGTTTGTAAACGTGTTCACGAGCGTGCTGTTCATTCACACAGATGTATACAAGCTAACAATTTCTCCGTCGTCAAAGAATGCGTATACCACGGATTAAACCAAAACTAATGGTAGTGGTAGGATATCTGTACATGGAATATTCATGTAAAAAAGGAGGAGGGGAGGGAGTCAAAACGATACCTTTACTGAGCGTTAAACCAAAATAAAGTAGACGTGCTGGAGTATCTTTACACAGAACTTTCATTTATCAAAAAAAAAAAATAAATAAATAAAGGGACCAGCCGCCGTGGCGAAGTGGTTAGCATCGCGGACTCCCGGCTGGAAGGTCGTGGGTTCGAATCCCATCAGAGTGATGTGGGTTTTTCTTCTGCCCCGACCGGCTCCTACCCAGAGTTGAGTTTGCTGCGGACTCCGTTGGGAAGACTGGGACCATACAGTCGAGTCTCATCCACTTAATGGATGCGTTTCTGAGAGTGTTGCTCAAATTTACTGACCAACACTGCAGGTGCCTGTATCTCTCGGGCCTGGTTGACGCCGGGATATATTATGAAAGGAAGCGTAGAGTACAGCCCTGTCATGTAGTCTCAGACCGAAATGGAAATCCGTAGCATCATCTTAATCATCATCATCGATCAGCATTAAAAAAAATGTCTCAAATTCTGTGGCCCTTCATGCCCTGCTCTCTTGGTGACCTCAATTTCGATGTCCTCTCCACGTCTGTGGCCATGGTTTGGTTCCGTCGGGGTCACCGGTATCGGCGGGTCCATGGAGGCTGTCGGTGGACGGACGTGGTGGCGCCCCCCCCGGGGGATGGGGGGGGGGGGGGAGGGGGGGAGCTCACTCACGCCGACTCCACGACTAAGCAATTATTGTCGTCAGTAGGAGGCTCAGTAGGTGGTGTCCTGCGTATGTTAAATCAGAACAGGCGCCACTGAACACCACCGAAGTGACTCGGCAGCAGTGCAGTGTCTCCTCCGGTGGGTTGCCTCTTGACGACTTGACATTGACTGTTCCCTGTGGATTGCCGGTGCCGGGGCTGCGGCGGGGCCGACCGGCTGTGGCTGTGGACGGGGTGTCGAAATGAGCGGCGTGGGTGCACTGCCTCTGAGGTGGCGCAGAGGTTGGGACAGCAAAAAAAAAAAAAAAAAAAAAAAAAAAAAGAAAAGAAAAATAATACAAACAAAAATAAAAATAAAGGGGGTGGGGAGGGGTGGGGTGGGGTGGGGTGGGGTGGGGAGGGGTGCTATGAAGCACAAGGGCACGTTTAAGACTATGCACGCAACAATTCATTTGCTAATACCGTATAGGAACTGACAACTCATTTTTAAATAAAAACAATCGTCTATTCCCGTTTACTGATTCCTGCACACCAGCACTGGCACACAGCTGAGTTGATACTCCGTTCTGCCTTGGTATCAGAGGGACTTGCATCGTTAACAACTCACTGGAATTCTCGCCACCATGTGTTTTGAAACAGAATACAATAGCACTTCAATGCAGCAATGGCACTTCAATGCGTCAATGGCACTTTAATGCAGCAGTGGTACTTCAATGCAGCAGTGGTACTTCAATGCAGCAATGGCACTTCAATGCAGCAGTGGCACTTCAATGCAGCAGTGCCCTTCAATGCAGCAATGGCACTTCAATGCAGCAATGGCACTTCAATGCAGCAGTGGCACTTCAATGCAGCAATGGCACTTCAATGCAGCAGTGGCACTTCAATGCAGCAGTGCCCTTCAATGCAGCAATGGCACTTCAATGCAGCAATGGCACTTCAATGCAGCAGTGGCACTTCAATGCAGCAGTGCCGTTCAATGCAGCAATGGCACTTCAATGCAGCAATGGCACTTCAATGCAGCAGTGGCACTTCAATGCAGCAGTGCCCTTCAATGCAGCAATGGCACTTCAATGCAGCAGTGCCCTTCAATGCAGCAATGGCACTTCAATGCAGCAGTGCCCTTCAATGCAGCAATGGCACTTCAATGCAGCAGTGGCACTTCAATGCAGCAATGGCACTTCAGTGCAGCGATGGCACTTCAATGCAGCCAGTGAAGGATTGAAAAGCAAACAAGATGCAAAGCATATAAACGTACTCCCAGTTTATCTTGAATACACGTGTATCTACCAAATTTCATCGAAATCGGACAATATGTCAAGAATAACGGTATTTAACGGTCGGAGTTTGAAACACTATATAGAAGTGCCATTCGTGTGTGATAACCTTTCTATATACCAAATTTCATTAAAAATCCACCTATATATAAGAAATAACGGCAAACAACGCTTTTTAACGGTTGTTTAATTGATTTTCATGTTACATCACTTACATTTGGACAGAGGCTCCGATTTGTCACGAGATCATCCAAACCGCTTATAAATCAGACAAGTACTTTCTGAGATATTCCATAAAGAAGAAAGATCATTTTGGGCCGTCGTAGCTATTCTGGTAACATAAAGCATAGGGTATCATCCGTGACCCATAATGGACATACTCACAATTTTTCAGAAAGATCGGCCCAGACGTTTTGTCTAGAGCGAGTGGAACACATTTTTGACCACGGGCGGACGGACGGACATACAGACAGACACAAAGACAGCATTTCTTCGTTCTCATTGTAAAGTACTCCTGTTCTATTAAACTGGAAGTACAAAAAGCAAAACGCTTTAAAGGAAAAAAGCTGCACGAAAGTATTCAAACCGTACTAGAAAAAGGAGGAATTTTCTAGCTGTGCTTAATGGTTACAAGGGAGGTAAAAAAAAGTCTTGAGAGGTCAGTTCCAATACAGCCTACGCATTGTCAGTAATTTCAGAGCTAACAGCAGCTAAGAGTTGTAAAGGACAGCGGTCTTCACTCATTGTATAGGACAGCGGTCTTCACTCATTGTACAGGACAGCGGTCTTCACTCATTGTATAGGACAGCGGTCTTCACTCATTGTACAGGACAGCGGTCTTCACTCATTGTATAGGACAGCAGTCTTCACTCATTGTACAGGACAGCGGTCTTTACTCATTGTATAGGACAGCGGTCTTCACTCATTGTAAAGGACAGCGGTCTTCACTCATTGTACAGGACAGCGGTCTTTACTCATTGTATAGGACAGCGGTCTTTACTCATTGTATAGGACAGCGGTCTTCACTCATTGTACAGGACAGCGGTCTTCACTCATTGTATAGGACAGCGGTCTTCACTCACATCCCCTAGGACATGCAATCTCCTGCTGACTGACCATAACAAACATTTTTAACATATAAGTTGTAGGGGGGGGAAACAAGCTGTAGGTAACATTCTTCCGTCACTAAAGCAATGACTTGGCAAATATTAAAGAAAAGTAGCGGGGGGGGGGGGGGGGGGGGGGGGGGGGGGTGTGGAGGGAGAAGGAACGGAAGGGAAGAGTAGAGGGGGGGAGGTAGGTGGGTGGGAGTATGAGAAGAAATAGGAGTGAAAAAGAAGGCGTTAGGAGAGATAAATAGAATCTTTCACAAGCAGTATATGGGTCGTAATAACAAAAGTAATATGTACACACACACGCGTGCGCGCGTGCGCACACACACACACACACACACACACACACACACACACACACATACACACACACACACACACACACACACACACACACACATACACACACACACACACACACACACACACACACACGCGCACTGCGCGCGCACGCATACCCGTTGTGACGCAGAGAGAGAGAGGAGAGAGAGGGGAGGAGAGGAGAGAGAGAGGGGAGAGAGAGAGAGAGAGAGAGAGAGAGAGAGAGAGAGAGAGAGAGAGAGAGAGAGAAAATGGTTTTGCAATGTTGTGAGATGTCTGCAAAGAATGCCAGAAGTTCATTTTTCATATTCATTTAAACCTTTAATCAAACACGAAAATAGATTGTTGTCTAAAGCCTGCTTCCGTTCCACTCTTTTTGAATGACCTTCCAGATCATCAAAATAAGTCTCCCTCTCTCTCTTCTCTCTCTCTCTCTCTCTCTCTCTCTCTCTCTCTCTCTCTCTCTCTCTCTCTCTCTCTCCTCTCTCTCTCTCTTTTCTCTCTCTCTGTCTCCCTCTCTCTCTCTCACTCACTCACACACGCACACACACACACACACACACACACACACACACACACACACACACACACACACACACACACACACACACACACACACACACACACACACACACACACACACGCGCGCGCGCGCGCACGTACGAACGTACACATTTGTCTAATATCACTTTGAGTGAAAAGACTTTAAATTGCAGACCGAATGGAGTGCTTCAATCGAAGTGACGAAGCAGCGCGACGCAAATCATTTAGCTGTGTTTTGCAGCCTCCTACCCGTCTCTAACAATAGAACAACAGCATCAGCTATAGAACAATTAACAACTTTGATTGCAGCACGAGGGGAGCACAGCGCCATGTGTTCTGTAATTAGTCACATGTGGTGCTAACTAATTATGGAATCAGAAGATAATGCAGGGCCACTCTCGTCTACCTTTTACTCCTGCTGTGGATGTAGTGCCCAACTCCTGCTGTGCTGTAATGCCACAACTCCTGCTGTGCATGTAATGCCACAACTCCTGCGTGCATGAAAAGCCAAAAATCCTGCTGTGCATGTAATGCCACAACTCCTGCGTGCATGTAAGGGCCACAATCCTGCTGTGCAGTAATGCCATAACTCCTGCTGTGCATGTATGCCACAACTCCTGCTGTGCATGTAATGGCCACAACTCCTGCTGTGCATGCAATGCCACAACTCCTGCTGTGCATGCAATGCCCAACTCCTGCTGTGCATGCAATGCCATAACTCCTGCTGTGCATGTAATGCCCAACTCCTGCTGTGCATGGAAGCCACAACCCCGGCTTTTGCATGCAATGCCACAACCCCTGCTGTGCATGCAATGCCACAACTCCTGCTGTGATGCAATGCACAACTCTGCTGTGCATGCAATGCCATAACTCCTGCTGTGCATGGAATGCCATAAGGAAGTTATAGTCACGTCTTACTCTACATTTTACATTTTCATACATTCTTATAACACTTGAATAACTTACCTTTTGATGCTAGGTCTTTAAAATTAAAAGGGCCATAGCAGATTGCATTAACTGAAACAAATGCTTTTTCAAAGTCTATGAACGCACATAAACGTGCCTGTTATGTGGAATATTGTTTTTGGCACAGGTACTTACAGCTTTAACTTACACAATGTAATGTCGAATATCTTTATTTTTTAAAACCTGTTGGATTCCACACCTGCAATATTGTTCAAGAAAGTACAAAACAATGCTGCTATATTGTTCAAGAAAGTACAAAACAATGCTGCTATATTGTTCAAGAAAGTACAAAAAATGCTGCTATATTGTTAAAGAAAGTACAAAAAATGCTGCTATATTGTTCAAG
>JAFLJL010017649.1:12879-25077 GCA_018398815.1 Conus ventricosus | reverse complement strand
TGGTTCATTACTGTCCACTACAATGTCAGTGTTGACCCTGTGGTTCATTACTGTCCAGAACAGTGTCAGTGTTGACCCTGTGGTTCATTACTGTCCACTACAATGTCAGTGTTGACCCTGTGGTTCATTTTCTGTCCAGTTACAGTGTCAGTGTTGACCCTGTGGTCATTACTGTCCACTACAATGTCAGTGTTGACCCTGTGGTTCATTACTGTCCACTACAATGTCAGTGTTGACCCTGTGGTTCATTTCTGTCCACTACAATGTCAGTGTTGACCCTGTGGTTCATTACTGTCCAGAACAGTGTCAGTGTTGACCCTGTGGTTCATTACTGTCCAGAACAGTGTCAGTGTTGACCCTGTGGTTCATTACTGTCCAGTACAGTGTCAGTGTTGACCCTGTGGTTCATTACTGTCCAGAACAGTGTCAGTGTTGACCCTGTGGTTCATTACTGTCAGTACAATGTCAGTGTTGACCTGTGGTTCATTACTGTCCAGTACAATGTCAGTGTTGACCCTGTGGTTCATTACTGTCCACTACAATGTCAGTGTTGACCCTGTGGTTCATTACTGTCCGTACAGTGTCAGTGTTGACCTGTGGTTCATTACTGTCCACTACAATGTCAGTGTTGACCCTGTGGTTCATTACTGTTCAGAACAGTGTCAGTGTTGATCCTGTCGTTCATCACATCTTTCATACCACTGCGCTCTGTTGTCCTCACCGTTCATGAGCATTGAATGATGACTGCACAGTAACATGTTGCGCAGTCTCGACGTTCATGAGCATGAATGATGACGGCAGAGTAACGTGTTGCTTTATTTGATCAATATCAGCTGAGCAAAACTTCACATGGTTCTCAGTCGTTGTGGCAGTCAATTCTATTCGTGTTTGACGATCGTAGGCCTAGTTGGTCAAGGTGTCAATTACAGAGAAAACACCAACACACGGAATAACACTCTGTCCCACACCGCGACCAGTGTATTCTTCTGTGCACGCGATGGGGAAAGTGGCCGTTACGAATGCTGCCTGCTGGGTTACATTCGGACTGGTTACAGTGCTGAGGCTGGATGGTGTTAGAGGACTGGATGAGGGCTATGATTGTGTTGTTGTATTCGTGTTACCCTGCATGGTGTTAGAGGACTGGATGAAGGCTATAATTGTGGGGTTGTATTCGTATTACCCTTCATGGTGTTAGAGGACTGGATGAGGGCTATGATTGTGGGGTTGTATTCGTGTTACCTTCATGGTGTTTAGAGGACTGGATGAGGGCTATGATTGTGTGGTTGTATTCGTGTTACCTTCATGGTGTTAGAGGACTGGATGAGGGCTATGATTGTGTGGTTGTATTCGTGTTACCCTTCATGGTGTTAGAGGACTGGATGAGGGCTATGATTGTGTGGTTGTATTCGTGTTACCTGCATGGTGTTAGGGACTGGATGAGTGGCTATGATTGTGTGTTGTATTCGTGTTACCCTTCATGGTGTTAGAGGACTGGATGAGGGCTATGATTGTGGGGTTGTATTCGTGTTACCCTGCATGGTGTTAGCGGACTGGATGAGGGCAATGATTGTGGGTTGTATTCGTGTTACCCTTCATGGTGTTAGAGGACTGGATGAGGGCTATGATTGTGGGGTTGTATTCGTGTTACCCTTCATGGTGTTAGAGGACTGGATGAGGGCTATGATTGTGGGTTGTATTCGTGTTACCCTTCATGGTGTTAGAGGACTGGATGAGGCTATGATTGGGGGTTGTATTCGTGTTACCCTGCATGGTGTTGCGGACTGGATGAGGGCTATGATTGTGTGGTTGTATTCGTGTTACCCTTCATGGTGTTAGAGGACTGGATGAGGGCTATGATTGTGGGGTTGTATTCGTGTTACCCTTCATGGTGTTAGAGGACTGGATGAGGGCTATTATTGTGTTGTTGTATTCGTGTTACCCTTCATGGTGTTAGAGGACTGGATGAGGGCTATGATTGTGTGGTTGTATTCGTGTTACCCTTCATGGTGTTAGAGGAGTGGATGAGGGCTATGATTGTGTGGTTGTATTCGTGTTACCCTTCATGGTGTTAGAGGACTGGATGAGGGCTATGATTGTGTGGTTGTATTCGTGTTACCCTTCATGGTGTTAGAGGACTGGATGAGGGCTATGATTGTGGGTTGTATTCATGTTGCCCTTCATGGTGTTGGAGGACTGGATGAGGGCTATGATTGTGTGGTTGTATTCGTGTTACCCTCATGGTGTTAGAGGACTGCATGAGGGCTATGATTGTGTGGTTGTATTCGTGTTACCCTTCATGGTGTTTGGAGGACTGGATGAGGGCTATGATTGTGGGTTGTATTCGTGTTACCCTTCATGGTGTTAGAGGACTGGATGAGGGCTATGATTGTGTGGTTGTATTCGTGTTGCCCTTCATGGTGTTGGAGGACTGGATGAGGGCTATGATTGTGTGGTTGTATTCGTGTTGCCCTTCATGGTGTTGGAGGACTGGATGAGGGCTATGATTGTGTGGTTGTATTCGTGTTACCTTCATGGTGTTAGAGGAGTGGATGAGGGCTATGATTGTGGGGTTGTATTCGTGTTACCCTTCATGGTGTTAGAGGACTGGATGAGGGCTATGATTGTGTGGTTGTATTCGTGTTACCCTTCATGGTGTTAGAGGAGTGGATGAGGGCTATGATTGTGGGGTTGTATTCGTGTTACCCTTCATGGTGTTAGAGGACTGGATGAGGGCTATGATTGTGTGGTTGTATTCGTGTTACCCTTCATGGTGTTAGAGGAGTGGATGAGGGCTATGATTGTGTGGTTGTATTCGTGTTACCCTTCATGGTGTTGGAGGACTGGATGAGGGCTATGATTGTGTGGTTGTATTCGTGTTACCCTTCATGGTGTTAGAGGACTGGATGAGGGCTATGATTGTGTGGTTGTATTCGTGTTACCCTTCATGGTGTTAGAGGAGTGGATGAGGGCTATGATTGTGGGGTTGTATTCGTGTTACGCTTCATGGTGTTGGAGGACTGGATGAGGGCTATAATTGTGGGGTTGTATTCGTGTTACCCTTCATGGTGTTGGAGGACTGGATGAGGGCTATATTGTGTGGTTGTATTCGTGTTACCGTTCAAACTCTGGTCTGCACCCACTGCTCTATCTGTGGAATGTAAGATCCCAGTCACACCAGCAAGAACAGGAAGAGAGGTCACTACGATGTTTACAGTCACGTATACCCATAGTAAGCTTAATTCTGTCAACAAAGAAAGAATGATGCAAAAAGGAAAAAAAAGAAGAAAAAGTGATGTCACATCTTAGAAAACGATAGAACGCAACTGTGTAAGTTGATTTCACTAACGTGCTTACGTGCTTGCATGCGTGCGCGCGTGTGTGTGTAAGAGAGAGAGCGAGAGAGAGAGAGGAGAGAGAGAGAGAGAGAGGAGAGAGAGAGAGAGAGAGAGAGAGAGAGAGAGAGAGAGAGAGAGAATGAATGTGTGTGTGTGTGTGTGTGTGTGTGTGTGTGTGTGTGTGTGTGTGTGTGTGTGTGTTGTGTGTGTGTGTGTGTGTGGCGCGCGCGCGTGCGCGCGCACTTGTGTATGTGAATGTGTAGGCTATGTGTGCGTGTGTGCGTGCGTGCGTGCGTGCGTGCGTGCGTGCGTGTGTGTGTGTGTGTGTGCGTGTGTGTGTGTGTGTGTGTGTGTGTGTGTGTGTGTGTGTGTGTGTGTGTTGTGTGTGTGTGTGTGTGTGTGAGCGCACGCGCGCGTGCGCACCTCAGAGCAGTTGGCAAACAGCAACTGAACCGAACTGACGCGCGGTTTGGTGTATGGCTTGGGGTCGACTTACTGCGACTGTTAAAACACAACTGTGTAGGAGGAAAGAGAGAAAGACCAGCCATCCGTCCCGCGACGCTAAGTCAATAACGAGCCGTGTTTGGGGGACCGCGGCTGTGATTTATTTGACCTGATGTAGTCAGGGACGCGTGCTTCCTCCCAGTGACTTAGGGACATCAGCCGAGATTGTTCATTTATGAATTAGGCCCCTGGGTATTGTCATGCTGGAAAACCCTGCCGTGCGGCCCTGCCCTGACATGAGATGACGACAGCACTGCATACCAGCTGCCGCTTCATACGTTCACCTGATGATGAAAATGAATCCTTGGTTTTCTTACGGAGCGTGCTATGACAGTCCCGCAACGCCAGTTTGAACAAATATCCTTTATGCGTGGAACAGTGGCGCTCAATTTGAGGATACCCCCCCCCCCCCCCCCCCCCCCGGTCCCCCCAACTGACTATCACGTAGTTGTACTCGGTGTGATCGTTCATGGATTAGGGCTTACAACACTGTTCAAGAACAATCTAGTGAAATGACAAAGAATTCCAAATGAAACAATCAGCCTGATCTTGGGTACTATGAAGGACGCGCCAGTTGAAACTATGCCATACCTGCTTGAACTTCCTTCAATGCAGGCCAGGCACAAGCTAGACCAGGTAAAGGCATATTTCAGAGCTCTAGAAAATCCCCCAAATCTACTCCATGCGGCAGTCAAGGTCACAACAGACAGTCGTCTAGAACGTGGAGGATCATGGATGGGACAGCCAGGAAACAGTACAGAGCTGTTGTACATTTTACAGTCAGGAAACAAAACACAGTAGTTGTACATTTTACAGTCAGGAAACAATACACAGCTGTTGTACATTTTACAGTCAGGAAACAATACACAGCTGTTGTACATTTCACAGTCAGGAAACAATACACAGCTGTTGTACATTTCACAGTCAGGAAATGTACTCTCTCTCTCTCTCTCTCTCTCTCTCTCTCTCTCTCTCTCTCTCTCTCTCTCTCTCTCTCTCTTCTCTCTCTCACACACACACACACACACAGTTTTACCCATCTGTTAATTTTTCTTTTTCACCATACACAGCTGTTGTACATTTCACAGTCAAGAAACAATACACAGCTGTTGTACATTTCACAGTCAAGAAACAATACACAGCTGTTGTACATTTCACAGTCAAGAAACAATACACAGCTGTTGTACATTTGATCACAACTCCAAGAAACGAAGGAATGGGGAAAGGATCCAGGAGCGCGCGCGCGCGCGCGCGCGCGTGGGGTGTGTGTGTGTGTGTGTGTGTGTGTGTGTGTGTGTTGTGTGTGTGTGTGTGTGTGTGTGTGTGTGTGTGTGTGTGTGTTTTAGGGAATAAAGCATCATGGGAGAGCCGGTCAAAGTCAGGCAGATTATCCACAAGGCTTTAATGTAATTGATGAAACATCTTTATCACAATTAAAAATGTAACCGATAAAACATCTTTATCAAGGTTTTGATTTAACTGATAAAACATCTTTATCGAGAAACATCTTAACAAATCAGTTCAACAGCAGAATTCTGCTTCTGCCTTTCAGCTCATGGCCTATGTTATAAAGCAGCTCCTAGAGGACATGCAGAAAAGATACTGCTATGTAAAGTACAGAACAATCGTTTTCTTCTCTCAGTTCTACACTTTCTCCGTAAGACTCCAGACTCATTTTATCCTTTCTATTCACTTCACTCCTCTGGGTGGGTTTGCCTCTCCTCTTTTCTTATCTTTCTGACCTGGCTTCTACATTTTCTTTATCTTAAAAAGAAAAATTCTACCTTCCGATATACCCATTCCCCAGTTTGTGCGTGTTCTCTCTCTCTCTCTCTCTCTCTCTCTCTCTCTCTCTCTCTTCTCTCTCTCTCTCTCTCTCTCTCTCTCTCTCTCTCTCTCTCTCTCTCTCACAGTTTTACCCATCTGCTAATTTTTCTTTGTCACCATTGTTCTTCCCTTCATATTTGTCTTTTCTTCCCTGGATGGTAACTTTTTTCACTTTCGTGTATGATTCTAAGTCTAAATCTACATCACTGCTTTTTGCCCATTTCCTTTCCTTCAATTCCAGCCCCTTCTCTTTGTCACCCTTTCTCCCTCGTTCTTTGTGTCTCCCTCGTTCTTTGTGTCCACAGACCTCCCTTCAATTCCAGCCCCTCCTCTTTGTCACCCTTCTCGTTCTTGTGTCCCTCGTTCTTTGTGTCTCCCTCGTTCTTTGTGTCCATGACCTTCCTTCAATTCCAGCCCCTCCTCTTGACACCCTTTCTCCCTCGTTCTTTGTGTCCAGTTGACCTCCTTCAATTCCAGCCCCTCCTCTTTGTCACCCTTTCTCCCTCGTTCTTTGTGTCTCCCTCGTTCTTTGTGTCCACAGACCTTCCTTCAATTCCAGCCCTCTCTTTGTCACCCTTTCTCCCTCGTTCTTTGTGTCCCGTCTTGGGAGTGACCTTCCTTCAATTCCAGCCCTCTCTTTGTCACCCTTTCTCCCTCGTTCTTTGTGTTCCCTCGTCTTGTGTCAAACCTTCCTTCAATTCCAGCCCCTCTCTTTGTCACCCTTTCTCCCTCGTTCTTTGTGTCCACGACCTTCTTCAATTCCAGCCCCTCTCTTTGTCACCCTTTCTCCCTCGTTCTTTGTGTCACAGACCTTCCTTCAATTCCAGCCCTCCTCTTTGTCACCCTTTCTCCCTCGTTTTTTGTGTCCACGGACTTTCCTTCAATCCAGCCCCTTCTCTTTGTCACCCTTTCTCCCTGTTTTTGTGTCCACGGACTTTCTCAATCCAGCCCTTCTCTTTGTCACCCTTTTCCCTCGTTTTTTGTGTCCACGGACTTTCCTTCAATTCCAGCCCCTTCTCTTTGTCACCCTTTCTCCCTCGTTCTTTGTGTCCACGGACCTTCCTTCAATTCCAGCCCCTTCTCTTTGTCACCCTTTCTCCCTCGTTCTTTGTGTCCACGGACCTTCCTTCAATTCCAGCCCCTTCTCTTTGTCACTCCTTTCTCCCTCGTTCTTTGTGTCCACGGACCTTCCTTCAATTCCAGCCCTTCTCTTTGTCACCCTTTCTCCCTCGTTCTTTGTGTCCACGGACCTGCGTTCACCTGCGTCTTGGACCTGTCGGCTGTGGCTTTTTTTTCTTTTTCTTTTTGCATTCCCTTGGTTCTACTGCCTTTCCTTCCGTCTTTCTCCCACTTAGTTCTGCCCTTTAGTTCTGCCCTTTAGTCCTCCCTTTAGTCCTGCCCTTTAGTTCTGCCCTTTAGTCCTGCCCTTTAGTCCTGCCCTTTAGTTCTGCCCTTTAGTCCTGCCCTTTAGTCCTGCCCTTTAGTCCTGCTCTTTAGTCCTGCCCTTTTGTTCTGCCCTTTAGTATGTTTTTTTGTCCCTTGCTACTGCTACTGCTGCTGCTGCTACTGCTGCTACTGCTGCTACTACTATTGCTACAGCTACTTTTACAGCAGCTGTTTCTGCTGCTATTATCACTACGACAACAAAAACAACAACAACAACGACGACGACTACTACTACTACTAAGCATACTACTACTACTGCTTCTATTGGTACTACTACTACTACTCCTCCTCCTATACTACTACTACTATACTACTACTACTACTACTACTACTACTACTACTACTACTACTCTGTGTGTATGTGTGTATGCGTGTGTGTATGTGCGCGCGCGCGCGCGCGCGTGTGTGTGTGTGTGTGTGTGTGTGCGCGTGTGTGCGTGTGTGTGCGTGCTTCCGCGCGCCCGCGCGCATGTATGATCATTATTACTGTTTTTGCCCGTGCTGTGTTGTAAGATATCAGATTGGCCGGTGGGCGCTACATGCTTACTTACAGGGTGCAATAACGAAAGCAACGCCTCGTAGAAAAGCGGGAGGGTACCAGTAAAGGAGCAGTAAAGTTGTTGGATGTGGACTCTCCGCCTCCCCTGGTTTCACTATAAACCCACCACCCCTCAATCAGCAAGGGCAATAGTAACAGGAGTAGGTCTCCTTATGGTAGAAACAGCAGCAGCAGATGTAGGTGTATAAATAGCAGCAGTAACAGCAAACTGCAGCGACAGCATTACCAGCAGCAGTAGAAGTAATAGTAACCAAAAAGTTCAAAATAGTGCTGCTAGGTTAGTTTTTAGATGTCCCAAGAGAACTCACACCACTCCACTCCTTCGAGCCCTGCATTGGCTCCCCATCGCCCAGAGAATAGATTATAAACTTAGCATTATGTGTTTCAACGTCATCAACCAAACCGCACCGCACGCACTCAAAGAAATTCTCACAGTCTACACCCCTCTAGATCTCTCCGTTCATCTACTGACACAAAAAACGTTCAAGGTTCCCGACGCAAACAAGAAAACTCAAGGACAGCGTGCCTTCTCTTACATCGGCCCTATAACATGGAACAGCCTGCCTCTCCATGTACGAAATTCTAATTCCCTGACACAGTTCAAAAGCTCCCTTAAGACCCACCTCTTTCGATCCGCCTTTCCCGCTCGCTAGTGAGATGCAGCTGCTTGCTTTGCACATGTACATAATGACTGATTTTGATGAGTGTTATACATTATTGAGTTTCAGACACCTTGATCATGTACAGTTAGTTATCCTTGTATATTTGTTATCCCTTATTTTATTACTATTTTGTATTGTGAGTGTGTGGATTGTGAGTTTTGTGAGTTTGCTACGTATGAGCATATATGCACGAAATGCCATTGTAAACGCCACGAGCTTCTTGACAAGAAGGTGTGTGCGTATAAATAATCACTTTTATTATTATTATTATTATTATTAATCAGATAGAGTAGGAGCGACAACAGCAGCAGCAACAGCATGCCACCAACAGCAGCTATAACAGCAGTAGTGGTAGCAGCAGCAGCAGCACCACCACCACCACCACCACCACCACCACCACCACAACAGCAGCTGTAACACAGTAGTGACAGCAACAGACAAGCAAATAAACACAACAACAACGATGAGGCAAAACAGACCACCACACAGTCCAGCAACTAATCAGATTACAATGAAACCACCAACTAGCTTATCTATCCATCAGCCAATCGACCAATTCGATCGATGGATAGGTATAGGCTAGTTGGTGATTTCCACCTACTAGCCTACCTACCTGTCAGCCAGTCAACCTGCCGAGCAAATATTCCAAACCTACTCGCCAACACACACTACACAACCAACCATTGAAAACCTCATAACCGCAGAAACATTTTCGCAGCAGACTCCAACGATTCTTATCTGTGCTATTTGGCTGTGTTCTTTCCCCTGAGCGATCGCAGGCGATCCTTATCTTGACACATTACTACCACAACCTTTGCCAAGACTACCATATTGCCAATATTTCTTCTCGCAGTTAATAAGATCCCCAGGTATAAAGGCCGGAATTACCATCTGATGTCACTCTTTTCCAAATCCTTGGTGTAGGAGCAACGAACAAGCTCGCCTGTCAGATAGTTTCCAAACTATCGTGTGTTGACCACAAACAACAACAACAACAACAAGGACATGTGTTACACAATGAAAACTAAAATCATTACCACGTGCTTACTCCTTTTAGCCACGAATTCCTTCCCGCATTTAACATAGCCGCTGAAAACTCCGACCTCATGGATAGAGAAGAAGACGACAACACTAAGAAGACGGAACGGGAAGTGCGAAAAACGGCGCCTCTTCAAGCTCCGGCGGAGGGAGCGGAAATGGCCGAGGCGGACCGATCATGGCCGAAGCGTGGCGGTGTTCATGCACTCCGAGCTCTACTACATCCAGGAGATCAAAAAGCTGCGAGCCGTGACCGTGCAGTGCTACCGCCGGATGAAGTGGTCAGTGGAGAACGTGCCCACCTACACCATGGCCGCGGTGTCCAGTCTGCCCTGGTGGTGGGGGCTGGGGGATGACCGCCGGAAAAGGCGGGGCTACTACGGCTACAGCAACAGGATCCGCTATGACGTCACTCGGCTCCGGGCCATCCACACCCAGCTGAAAAACATGTGGGCTGACTGTGACAAGGTGAGGTTTGAGACTGGCTTTGATATCATCATCATCATCATCATCATCATCATCATCATTCATCATCATCATCATCATCACATCATCATCATCATCACCACCACCACAACCACCACCACCATCATCATCATCTCATCATCATCATCATCATCATCATCATCATATCATCATCACATCATCATCATCATCACCACCCACCACCCACCATCATCATCATCATCACATCATCACACTCATCATCTCATCTCATCATCATCTCATATCACCACCACCCATCATCATCATCATCATCATCATCATCATCATCACTCATCATCATCATCATCATTCCTCATATCACCACCACCACCCACCATCATCATCATTCATCCATCATCATCATCATCATCATCATCATCATCTCTCATCATCATCATCATCATCATCATCACATCATCATCATCATCATCACCCACCACCACCACATCATCATCTCACCATCCATCATCATCATCCACATCATCATCATCATCACACATCATCATCATCATCATCATCATCATCATCATCATCATCATATCATCATCCACCACCACCATCTCATCCATCATCATCATCAATCATCATCATCATCATCATCCATCTCATCATCACCCACTCCATCATCTCACATCATCATCATCATCATCATCATCATCATCATCATCATCATCATCATCATCATCATCACACCACCACCACATCATCATCATCATTCATCATCATCATCATCATATCATCATCATCATCATCATCATCATCACATCATCATCATCATCACCACCACCACCACCATCATCATCATCATATCATATCACATCATCATCATCATCATCATCACTCATCACCCACCCACATCATCTCATCATCTCATCATCATCATCATCATCATCTATCATACCACATCATCATCATCATCTCATCATCACCACCATCATCATCATCATCATCCATCATCCATCATCATCTATCATCATCATCACCACCACCACCACCATCATCACATCATCATCATCATCATCATCATCATCATCATCATCATCATCATCATCATCACCACCACCACACTCATCATCATCATCATCATCATCATCATCACATCATCATCATCATCATCATACATCACCACCACCCACATCATCATCATATCATCATCATCTATCATATCATCATCATCATCATCATCATCATCATCATCAACCACCACCACCACCACCATCATGACTATTATTACTATTATGATTACTACTACTAGCAATACCACTATCATCATCATCATTAATATTATTATTATTATTGTTGTTGTTTGTTGTTACTATAATAATCATAATCATTATTATTATCGTAGTTCCAAAATCATCATCATCGTCATCGTCTCATCATCATCATCATCATCATCATTATTATTATTATTATTATTATTATTATTATTATTATTATTATTATTATTATTTATTATTATTATTATTATTATTATTATTATTATTATTATTATTATTATTCATCATCATTGTTGTTGTTGCTGCTGTTGTTACCATCATTATTATTATTATACAGGCCAGCTGACTATCTTCAGCTTCACTTTAGGTCTGTCACCATCTAGAATAAAAATATATTAATGCAACAGAAGAAGAAGAAGAAGAAGAAGAAGAAGAAAATGAAACGAAAATCAAACAAGAACAACGTAGCTACGAAACATGCGCACCTGATTGTTAACACAACAAAGTGGACTGTTACGTATACTGGGCAACTGTTTGTGAGGTGCAAACAGGTAAGCAGTACAGAAACAAAAATATCAATTTCACCTCTGAAAACAACACACAAGAATGACGACGCTCATTTCCTTGAGAGTTGAGAGAGAAAAAAAAAAGACAAGAGAGGTAACGTTCATTCCCTTTAGAACGAAAAAGGAGAGGGTTTTTTTTCCTCCCCTTCACAAGAATAAATTTTGAAAACGAAAACGTTTGTTCCCTTGTGGAAAAAAACAAATTTAACATCCACTCGTTTGAAAAGAACGATCCCGTGAGAAGAATACACGACAACGATAAAGTTCGCTCCCTTGAGAAGAACACACGACAACGATAAAGTTCGCTCCCTTGAGAAGAACACACGACAACGATAAAGTTCGCTCCCTTGAGAAGAACACACGACAACGATAAAGTCGCTCCTTGAGAAGGACACACTGGAAAGCTACGCTCATATCTTTGAGAAGGACACACTGGAAAGCTACGCTCATATCTTTGAGAAGGAAACACTGGAAAGCTACGCTCATATCTTTGAGAAGGACACACTGGAAAGCTACGCTCATATCTTTGAGAAGGACACACTGAAAGCTACGCTC
>JAFLJL010017648.1:25000-27175 GCA_018398815.1 Conus ventricosus | reverse complement strand
ACTAAAGCTAAAACTCTGAGATGTTGCGTGGTCTTTCTACGGTATGTTATCTCGAGTTCCAGAGCTGGATTTACAAAATTATGTCTTACTTATTGCTTAATTTAATTTTGGGCAACAATTAAATCTGCTTCTTGCACACCTTTGAATATACAGAACATCATTTTTAACAGAAGAAGAAGTATGAAAAAATCTATACAATTCCTATCCAAACTTCGAGGTAACATGTTTATGTAATAAATCTGTCTAAAACAAACACATACACAACACAAAAGGTACACATCTCACTGATTTTACTTGTATTTTTACTATTTGACGGCCATTTTGATTCATGTCCATGGCAACAGATGCCTACGTATTCCCATTTTTTTCTGTTTATTGGATAACCTACAAGAAACAACACATTAGAAGAGACCGAATAATTTCGTGTTTTTGACAATCTACAAGAAACAACTTTTTTTTGACAATCTACAAGAAACAACGTTTCTTGACAATCTACAAGAAACAACACATTGGAAGAGACCGAATAATTTCGTGTTTTTGACAATCTAGAAGAAACGTTTTTTGACAATCTACAAGAAACAACGTTTCTTGACAATCTAGAAGAACAACGTCTTTTGACAATCTACAAGAAACAACGTGTTTTGACAATCTACAAGAAGCAACACATTAAAAGAGCCCGAATAATGTTACATAAAGATTTACAGAAAAAAGTCCCATTTGCACTGTGCAGTCTGGCCATATTCTGACCCCCCAACGTCAGCCAAATAACATCGGTCTTCACCACGGAGTGGTCGAGAAATGGACCCGGTTGTCACGTTCCGTAATCAGTCCTCCCTTGAAATTAACCCCTTCGCCCCCTCCCCCCTTCTCACCCCTCCCCTCCTCTCTCCTCAATCACCCATTCCCCCATCTGAGAAAGAGCGCAGCTCCCGACATCTCCCCCCCCCCCCCCCTTCCCTGTACCATTGCCCCACCTCTCTCACTCCTTTTCCAGGACTAAATCCGGGCCGTCCTTCCCCCTTAATGACAAAGTTACTCCTCTCCTTTACGTGTTCCGTGTCCCAAACAAACAAAACATAACAATCAAATCACATTGCCCCTGTCCCAAACAAACCAAACATAACAATCAAATCACATTCCGTTTGTACGAAACAAACAAAACATAACAATCAAATCACATTTCGTTTGTACCAAACAAAACAAAACATAACAACCAAGTCACATTGTGTTTGTCCCAAACAAACCAAGTTCCAAACAAACCAAGCATAACAACCAAATCACAGTGCGTTTGTCCCAAACAAACCAAACATAACAACCAAATCACAGTGCGTTTGTCCCAAACAAACCAAACATAACAACCAAATCACAGTGCGTTTCAGTTTGGGGTTGGGGACAGGGGGAGGGGGGGGGGGGGGGGGGGGGGGGGGGGGTTCTGAACCTGAGCCATCATCACTTCCCAGCCTGTTCCCAAAACTATTCTCCTGTGAGCGATTTGGGGTACGGTCTAAAAACACCCCGAACAGTGATATAGACGCGTGGCCGGCCACACTCACCCGGAGGTGGAAATGGCCACGTGCTAAAGCGGGGTGGGTGGAGGTGGGAGGCGGGGGGGGGGGGGGGGGGAGAACGAAAGAGGAGGTCGGTTTGGATCTCCCCCCCCCCCCCCTCCGCCAAAGGGGATTACTTTTGAGCACATATCCTTTCTCGCCGCCGGGGTGTGATTTAGGGCGTGGAGTAACCCCGGAACATTGCACCGGGTGGAATGGAAGACGGATCACCTCTCAGTCACCATCGATCCCCTCGTGCTGCTCATCCCGTCACCATCAATGAATGACGACGACGACGTCGCGACCCAGTTGGTCCAAAGCCCCGATTTGTCCAGTTAGACTCGTCACGTCTCTCCTCTCTGCCGGACTTGTGGAACGAGTATCTATGATCTATATAATCTATACATATCTAATCTATTCTATCAATACTTTATCATAACTGTCAAATACAACATACATACCAATTACCATATCAAATTACTTTAATGCTCACTTTCATCTCACATGCACATGTCCATTCATCCTCTCTCTATTATCTCTTTCATCATCTCTCTCCCCTCTCTCTCTCTCTCACTTCTCCTCCTCCTCTATCTCTCTCTCTCTCTCTCTCTCCTCTCTCTCTCTCTCT
>JAFLJL010017648.1:0-20000 GCA_018398815.1 Conus ventricosus | reverse complement strand
CAGAGACACGGCCTGTCAGAGTGGATCATCAGAGACATGGCCTGTCAGAGTGGATCATGAGAGACATGGCCTGTCAGAGTGGATCATCAAAGACACGGCCTGTCAGAGTGGATCATCAGAGACACGGCCTGTCAGAGTGGATCATCAGAGACACGGCCTGTCAGAGTGGATCATCAGAGACACGGCCTGTCAGAGTGGATCATCAGAGACACGGCCTGTCAGAGTGGATCATCAGAGACACGGCCTGTCAGAGTGGATCATCAGAGACACGGCCTGTCAGAGTGGATCATCAGAGACACGGCCTGTCAGAGTGGATCATCAGAGACACGGCCTGTCAGAGTGGATCATCAGAGACACGGCCTGTCACAGTGGATCATGAGAGACATGGCCTGTCAGAGTGGATCATGAGAGACATGGCCTGTCAGAGTGGATCATCAGAGACACGGCCTGTCACAGTGGATCATGAGAGACATGGCCTGTCAGAGTGGATCATCAGAGACACGGCCTGTCGGAGTGGATCATCAGAGACACGGCCTGTCAGAGTGGATCATCAGAGACACGGCCTGTCGGAGTGGATCATTAGAGACACGGCCTGTCAGAGTGGATCATCAGAGACACGGCCTGTCGGAGTGGATCATGAGAGACATGGCCTGTCAGAGTGGATCATCAGAGACATGGCCTGTCAGAGTGGATCATCAGAGACACGGCCTGTCGGAGTGGATCATCAGAGACACGGCCTGTCAGAGTGGATCATCAGAGACACGGCCTGTCGGAGTGGATCATTAGAGACACGGCCTGTCAGAGTGGATCATCAGAGACACGGCCTGTCGGAGTGGATCATTAGAGACACGGCCTGTCAGAGTGGATCATCAGAGACACGGCCTGTCAGAGTGGATCATCAGAGACACGGCCTGTCAGAGTGGATCATGAGAGACATGGCCTGTCAGAGTGGATCATCAGAGACACGGCCTGTCAGAGTGGATCATCAGAGACACGGCCTGTCAGAGTGGATCATCAGAGACATGGCCTGTCAGAGTGGATCATCAGAGACATGGCCTGTCAGAGTGGATCATGAGAGACATGGCCTGTCAGAGTGGATCATGAGAGACATGGCCTGTCAGAGTGGATCATCAGAGACATGGCCTGTCAGAGTGGATCATCAGAGACATGGCCTGTCAGAGTGGATCATCAGAGACACGGCCTGTTTGAGTGCATCATCAGAGACACGGCCTGTCAGAGTGGATCATCAGAGACATGGCCTGTCGGAGTGGATCATCAGAGACACGGCCTGTCAGAGTGGATCATCAGAGACACGGCCTGTCAGAGTGGATCATCAGAGACACGGCCTGTCAGAGTGGATCATCAGAGACACGGCCTGTCAGAGTGGATCATCAGAGACACGGCCTGTCAGAGTGGATCATCAGAGACATGGCCTGTCAGAGTGGATCATCAGAGACACGGCCTGTCAGAGTGGATCATCAGAGACATGGCCTGTCGGAGTGGATCATCAGAGACACGGCCTGTCAGAGTGGATCATGAGAGACATGGCCTGTCAGAGTGGATCATGAGAGACACGGCCTGTCAGAGTGGATCATCAGAGACACGGCCTGTCAGAGTGGATCATCAGAGACACGGCCTGTCAGAGTGGATCATGAATGAAGAACCCAAGCCAGGTGCTGTCGCAAAAACAACAAAAAAATCCGATGTTCTGATCATATCACGATTAAGCACACGCGCCAAACATCAAGTGACGCATTGGATCACATGAAGACGGGCTGACATCAACGAAGAAATGAAAATTTTCTTCGGAATGACCATGTAACCAAATTCAATGGGTAGTTGGAAAAAATCGTTCAGGCTGATATTAGGTGAGAAAGATGGAAGGGAAGACAGAAAACGATGGACTCATTGCAGCACAGGGATGGCATTGGCAAACATTCAGGCGCTAGGCCTGCAGCTGTCAAGAGTGTCAGCGTCCCAGTGACTCCACGGCGCTAAGAGGAGAAACATTGAAGAAAAACAGCGAACTCGAGCACTGATCCTAAACCAACTGTGCGTTTTCAAGGTGTGAGCAACGGAAAGCAGTCATGTGTGCTTCTTAAGTGTCGGTTCAAACGTCAGGAAAACACCGTTCAAAACATGATGGCATGACGTCACAACTATCGGCTGGGTTGAGTCGTGGGACTTGTTTTACAACTGCCGTGTATTCCAGAGCCTCCAAAACGAGCATACTGCCAACACGTTCTCACCTGAAAACGCGCAAGTTGCAGGTGAAAAAGGCATTTGCATGCTAGATCCACTGAATATAGTTCAAGTACAGAGATATAAGTAGATTTAATAGAGCGGATTCTTTCACTGCATTTCATAGATCATTATTCGAGAAATTTACGAAAATGTCAAGAAATTGCTCTGTATGTCGCAGTGTTATATAATTTTAAAAGATCTGGATCTGCCATATAATCCAGACCCCCATTTAAGTTTAAAAGGCTGGTCCTTTGTGTCATATTTTATCTTTTCAACACATTTCGCCAAACTAGATGTGTGCTTTTTGCGTCATGTATATGTGTCAGTCTGTAGTCATCTTTATGTGTCAGTCTGTAGTCCTCTTTATGTGTCAGTCTGTCGTCCTCTTTATGTGTCAGACTGTCGTCATCTCCATGTGTCAGTCTGTCGTCATCTTTATGTGTCAGTCTGTCGTCCTCTTTATGTGTCAGACTGTCGTCATCTCCATGTGTCAGTCTGTCGTCATCTTTATGTGTCAGTCTGTCGTCATCTCCATGTGTCAGTCTGTCGTCATCTCCATGTGTCAGTCTGTCGTCATCTTTATGTGTCAGTCTGTCGTCATCTTTATGTGTCAGTCTGTCGTCCTCTTTATGTGTCAGACTGTCGTCATCTCCATGTGTCAGTCTGTCGTCATCTTTATGTGTCAGTCTGTCGTCATCTTTATGTGTCAGTCTGTCGTCCTCTTTATGTGTCAGACTGTCGTCATCTCCATGTGTCAGTCTGTCGTCATCTTTATGTGTCAGTCTGTCGTCATCTTTATGTGTCAGTCTGTCGTCCTCTTTATGTGTCAGACTGTCGTCATCTCCATGTGTCAGTCTGTCGTCATCTTTATGTGTCAGTCTGTCGTCATCTTTATGTGTCAGTCTGTCGTCCTCTTTATGTGTCAGACTGTCGTCATCTCCATGTGTCAGTCTGTCGTCCTATTTATGTGTCAGTCTGTCGTCATCTTTATGTGTCAGTCTGTCGTCATCTTTATGTGTCAGTCTGTCGTCATCTTTATGTGTCAGTCTGTCGGATAAGACGATACACCCAGGTCCCGTGGGCAGCCGTGTACCAGTGCACGTTAAAGAGCCCTTGGCGATTAGGATGTTGTCTCTGGAGAGAACGTAATAATGCCGGCACTAGCTCACCCGCCCTCAACCAGTTTCGGGCGGCTGACCCTAGTGCCGGCATTATTACGTTCTCTGACAAGTAAGACTTCTATAACCAAAAAATAACGATTATCTACAAACAAACATACTGTGTAGGATTATCCGTTTTTAATACTAATTTACTAAACTTTTCATATTTTAGTTTTTGCTTAATCCTATGTTTTTCCTGATCATTTTCAATAACATCATTTTCGCGCATACATTCATCAAATGCGTCTCTGTCTTTCATGTGAAATAAAACTACAGTCTTTAACTGTTCTCTAAAGTCTTTTAAAACTGAGTTATTTTTGACATAAATCCACACACTTATTCCAGCATGTCTTCCACTGAAAGCCAGTTTTGACAAAGTGTTTCTTTTTTTAACTATGTCTCTTTCTGCCGAACAGTCATCTATAATAAATAGTGTCTGCGTTCCTTCAAACAGTCTATAAAAGTGTTCTAAACACTCACTCAGTTTATTGCTAGGATCAACTAAATATATGTCATCGTCTGTCCATATAAACCTTCTATCATGATATGCTTTGTTCCATTTAAGTGTTGGACAGAAAATCACAATATGATCAAAATTATAGCGATAAACTGTTTGTAATAGGCCTAGGACAAATATTGTTTTTCCACAACCAGTCTGTCCACAAATCAATGAACAATGAGGCTTTTTTTATCATAAAGTTTAACTGCTCCATAGTTTTATAACAGAATTTAATCTAATCCAGTTATTGTTTTTATTATACTCTCTGTCAAAACTTGTTCAGTATAATAAAATCCTATAAGATCTAAATGTGTAAGATTAATCCAAGTCAGTTCTTTGAGATTGCTTCTATTTAGACTAATATTGATTTTGTCACTGGTTGTAATGACCTTAATCTCCCCACCGCTGTAAAGAACGACGACAGTAACTTTAAGTTTTTCAACGTCTAAGTTTTGCCAGCTAATTAGAATTCCTTTAAAAAGGACGTCACTAACGCCCACAACCCCATCCCTCTTCTCATCTTTTAAGACAAAAATTTCAAATATCATTGTGAACGTGTCTCCTAATTTCATTTGTGGAACGAACTGTAATTTTGTAGAAGCATCTTTCAAAACTGATTCCTTTCTGTGGAGGATGTACTGTTTGCTCCCAAACGGCTTTATTTCGATCTCTTTCCGACTATTGTCCTCTGGTGTAAGGCTTATATGTAAAGGACCTGAGTTGAGTGCTTTTCTGAAACTTTTTTGGCGGTCAAAAAATGTAAATGGGCTTATGAATTCAAATTTTATGTCCCATTCTAAATGTGGTTCTAAGTGCCATTTGTTGCTGTTAGGTTTTCGAACTATTTTATATTCATAATGGCCTGCATCATTTGTTTCTACATTACGCAGTTGTTCTAGTTTAGGAAACTTTTTGCTGTCGCCAACCTCTTTACGTTTATAATAACCATCTTTGCTGTACTCAAAACAATACAAAGCGCCTATTTCACCGTTCTGTTCAAAGTCCTCAATGTCTGCAAGGTCTTTTAATTCTAAAGTTATACACCTCTCAGGCGCTAATGTAACTCCCGATTCTTCTGGTCCATGCGACATTATTTTTTAGAATAACTAATTATTTTATCTCTAAAACAATGTGCAGGTTATCCCATTTCACGACTTTTCCTGCTTTGTCTGCGATTTTTATATTAAATGATCCGACCCTCCCACAAACTAATCTTTTAAACTGTAAATTAGGGAATTGTATAATTTCATAATCGCAATATGCAGCTTTCCCTGATGGAAGAGCTCTTAAAACAGTTGAGGGCCTTCCATCATATAAGTTTTCATCAGTGCTCAGCTCATCCAAATGAACATAGAGTAATGAATGTAATGCAAGATTGAGCGGATTTTCTCCTCATAAGTAGTTTTGTTTGGTGTAACTATAAATCTATGAATGGCTCGATTGGCAGTTGTAAAGCCTAACATTTTAGCTAGCTCTTTATCAAAATAGTAACCTACATCTTCTTCAGGCTTGAATGTTAACATTGTTTTCAGATTTGCATTGTTAAGTTTGAGAGTAATGTTGAAGTTACTCATTGCTTCTTTTAGTGAGCAAAACCGTAATAACCATCAGGTATGGTTAACTGGCTAACTAATTTTCCTCTATTAATTTTTTGAATCTTATTATTCTTCTTCGATTCACTTATATTAAACCATACAACTTTGTAAAAAATTTCATGAAGTGCAACCATTCTGGTTCCGCAATTGTTATCAATAGCATGTTCTAAAAACGAAGGACGGTCTTGAGTTGTTATTGTAACAAACATTTTTTAAACGAAATAAAAATGAGTGCATTTAAATATACTGATGCAAAATATTCTGTTGGGCCGCACTACAATCTTAAAAATATAACAACTGATACTCTTGACATTTCTGTGACTCAGTCTGACACCTTTCAAGTAAAGGTGAGTACGCCATTAAACAGATATCTTAACCCTCCTATTAAAAACGACTACATCCCGAAAGTGTGGTTTAGTCATCCGATGCAGTTTTATCAGAACCAGTTAAACTTTGCTGTGTTTTGTGCATCAACTGGGTGTGGAGTGTCGTATGCTGATCATTTAAATCATCCTGATCCTTTGGTGAGGTCAGTGTATAGATTTCATTTTATTACACCTTCAGACGTATTTTGACTGAACTGCAAGCGCCATTGCCAAATGACAAACCGTTTAATCCATTCAGCAACAGAATAGACATGAAGGCTTTGAAAGGATCTGTAACGAATTCAATATTAAGGCTAAGACAGACTTTAGACAAAAGTTGGACCTTAATCATGGTCTAGGCCCCCTTATTTTATGGGGCGTGCACAGAAAGTATAACTATGACTGGAATCCTCCTTACACATCTTTCTCTTCAGGCACAGCTGTTCACCTAGGGTCCATAGAGCAAGAGCATAAAACAGCGTGGACAACATTTATCTTAGACACTTCTAAGGGCCTAATAAAGCAGGAATAGAACGAATAAACGACTCTGTTCGTACGTACGTTTGGTGTTTGCTAGGTTCGCAAGCACAAACGAGATCGAGCATAACTGATCCTTCTACTGGCTTTGACGCACAAAACAATACTTAGCAAATTTAGAGGACGCCATTAATTCTACAGTTGATTTACCTTCAAGTATTAAAAGATACCAAAATGTTTTACAATTTGCAAGATCGAAAGTAGACTTTGCTGTTGGTACTGGTTTATACATGCTGCCTTCTGACCTCAGGCTCCAGATAGGTACAATAATAAACTACAATAATGAAATCCTTGTGGCAGGCAATGAACAAAAGGTCGGAAAAAACGAAATAAATTCTGAGCCAGTAATATTGCAAGCAGTAAACAAACAAGTCGACCCCCAAAGAATAAGTCATCCAATCTCCGTGGCCCAAAGCCTAAAGGCCGTTGAAGAACACGAAGTAAAAAAAAATAATGACCATGAATATGAAAAGACAGCACTTGTTAAGGGATTAACTGCCCCAGGATTACTTGTTCTTTATCTTACTAAAACGTAACCCAACTATTAAGAGAACTAATGTCCATAAGTGCTCGGCCATAAAACCAACTACTTTGCCTGCAGTAGACAAAAGCTAGCTAACGACACTCCCTAATATACCAGGTAAAGAGTCTATAGCTTTACTGGCTAATTTTTTTAATAAATCCGCAAGATGATCAAGCTGTTTTTTTACCCATGATTTATCAGGCGGCGATGGAGGAGATGGCGGTGGAGGCACTGGGCTTTGACCACCGCCGCCTGTAATAGCCATCACCAGTGTACTTATTGCAAATCCTAAGGCCGTTATAACGCTTGCTAATGTGACTCCTTGCTCTCTAAACAGTGTTCGTATTCGTTCTGCTAGCGTTGTGTTTTCATATAAAATTCTTTGGATAGTTTCTCTTATTCTGTTCACTTGAGTTCGTAATTGTTCTCGGTTAGTAGACAACACTTCTAGTCTTGCTGATCTTTCTTGTTCAAGATCTTTTAGTCTTTGGGTTATTCTTTCTTTAATATCATGCCCTAAGTTGGCGTCATCAGCCTCAATGAGTTTTTCTTTTTCTCTTTTTATATGCTCATCTAGTTCACCCAGTTTGCTAAATTGTTTGTTAATTCGCCTCTAATGCTTCTCAAAGCATGATCAAGAGCCGTTATTTCTCGCATGGGTAGCGGTGGGTCGTGTATAGTTTTTAATGCTGTTTCTTCGGAAAAAACTGGTTTCTGCTTCTATTGCTTGTTTTACTTTGCCTGCTGTTGGAATTAAATCTTTAAGTTCCATGTTTTGTATTTGGTTATCTGTTGGGAGTTCTTGTTGTATTTTTTTAAGTTTAGAAACTTTCTTCTTTCCTGATTCTAGTTTAGTAAGGCCAAGGCGATTTTGATAGCGCACCTTAAGTCTGCCTCTAATTGTACTCTCGGCTAAAAACTGTTCTGAGTCTGGTATAGTTGTAAGCTGAAAAGGTGGCTTTTGGTCGCGCCTCAAAAACAAATGGTCATCTTTTATTTCAAATCATTAGGGTCTATAAATTCGGGAGGTTTTTCACCAAAACTTTCGAATAATGCTCCGACCTTATTTACTATTATTTCATTCCGTCTTTTGGTAATTTACTCAGGCTTTCTGCTAATTCATCCTGCAATGAGAGCTCCGACTGATGCTGCTCCCAAGGGGAATCACCCATGTCGTCTCCAGGATCAGGAACATCATAATCTTCTTCACCTTCAATTCCTGCCATGTTTTTAAATAATTAACTTTTTATTTTGTTTTATAAAAAATGTCACAAGCATATGGTTCAATTCTTGACCCGCATAGAAGACTGAAAGAGCCCTTTGGCGTGAGGGAAATAAACGGAATATTACTGTTCCAAATAATCCATCTACTATTGATTCAGATCAAATTCTTACTGTCAAATTTCCAGACCTAGGAGCAGATAAAGTGATTGTGCCAGGCTCTGCGCAACTTACTTTTAAAATAGAACTCGAATCAGCAACAGACCCAAACAGGACAGTTGTCCAGAATCTGGGACGGGCAATCGTTAAGAAAATTTCTATAAAACTTGAGGGGCAAGAAATATTTTCTTTACACAATGCAGACATATTTTTAATCTTTTCTGATCTATGGCTAACCGGCAATGAAAGGGCTGATCTTACTTTAAAGGGAAATAGAAATAATGAAGCACTAAAACACACAATAGGCGCTGAAGATGCTAAAGACGGTAACAAGTTTGTAGCTGTAAATTTTGCGTATGGAAATCGCTTTTCTATTCCCTTAGATTTTGAGTTGTTAAAAGCGCATGCGCCATACTTTCAAGGAGCATTAAAAGACAGACTGTCATATGAACTAACTTTTAATGAATACAAACGTGTTATTATATCTACAGACACCGAAGCAAAGTACAGCATTTCTGACATCTCGTTAGAGTTTGACGTTGTTAGCAACCCTAAATTAGCAAGGCTGATTGAGCAACAATATCAGTCAAAATTTTGCAATATATTACGAAAGAGTGATTCATCATACAACATATCCCAGAAGCAAGAATGACACTATATGGAATTTTAGTTTTAGTGCCGCAGCAAGATCGCTTAAAGGTATTTTATTGCTGTGTGAAGTGAAGAAAACCCTTCAAAAGACAAACTGAAAAGTTTATTAATCCTAAAATAACAAAAGTGCAATGTTCAATTGAGGGTAGTCCTTACCAAATCTATGCTAGCGGGCTTAGACCTTATCAGCATTTTGACGAAATAAGAAAATTGTTTGGGGGTGGGAGGTGTAGAAGTCCCAACAGTAGACCTTGTGTCTAAAGATCTACACCTTCACAGTGTTAGACTTGATGATTATTTAACAACGAAATACGGTTTATGGATTGACCTAAGGTCAACAGAGGATAATCAGTTGCATGGAAGTGGAGAACGGTTAAAGACGTAATAAACATTCAAATTGATAAAGAAAAAGATGGCGATAAACCAGTTAATGTACATTTGTTTTTAATATATGATGCGCAGCTGAATATTCAAGATAACAGATTAAAGATATACAATACTAAATTATTTTTATTTTATAAAAAGCATGTCTGTTCAGGTTTATCCAAATGTGCCTACAGCACCAGAGTCGCCAAAAGAAGGGATAGTAGGCAACTCTGTTGCTATAGAAACCCCGACATAAAAACCTTCAGATTAACAAACATTACACAAATGCAGCAAGTACTAGAGCAAGACCTTTCAAAATACAGCAAAACCAAACGAAGCATTCTGCTGCCTTTAAAGCTGTTACACATGTTAATACTGAACATCGACTTGAGTGCTCTATCAGCAGAACAAGTGTAGTCATCAGTGACACGGCCTGTCAGAGTGGATCATCCGAGGACACGGCCTGTCAGTGTGGATCATCAGCGACATGGCCCCCACCTGTTCAGAGTGGATCATCAGAGACACGGCACGTCCAGAGTTGGGATCATCCGAGGACATGGCTGTATTCGCGATTGGATCATCAGAGGGGACACGGCCTGTCAGACTCGTGGCTCATGAGAGACATGGCCTGTCAGAGCTGGATCATGAGCAGACACGGGCCTGTCAGAGTGGATCATCAGAGACACGGCCTGTCAGGGGATCATCAGGATGGACACGGGCCCCTGTCAGAGTGGCTCATGGCCATGACAAGAAGAAAAACACCAGCAGGCTGCTTGTCGCCAAAAACAACACAAAAATCCGATGTTCTGATCACCTATCACGATTAAGCACACGCGCCAAACATCAAAGTGACGCATTGGCATCTACATGCAGACGGGCTGACATCAACGAAGAAATGAAAAATTTCATTCGGACAGACCATGTTTACCAAATTCAAATCGGGGTAGTTGGCGACAAAAATCGTTCAGGCTGATATTAGCCGTGAGAACAGATGGAAGGGCAGACAGGGGAGCGGGAACCCAAACGATGGACCTCACTTGCACGCACAGGGGATGGCATGGCAAAACATTCCAGGCGCTAGGGCAGCCGCTGTCAAGAGTGTCAGCGTCTCCAAGTGCTCCCCGGCGCTCAAGGAGGACGAATACATTGAAGCGAAAAACAGCGAACTCGAGCACTGATCCGAAACAAACTGTGCGTTTTCACGGTCTCATAACATATCCCCCCACAAGTGAGCCAACGGAAAGCAGTCATGAGTTGCTTCCTTAAGTGTCGGTTCTAACACGTCAGGAAAAAACACCCGCTTTCCAAATCATGATGGCATGACGTCACAACAATCGGCCTGGGTTGCTTTGGTGGGACTTGCTGTACAAACTGCCGTTGCTCTTCCAGAGCCTCCAAAACGCAGACACCTGCTTAACACGTTCTCCCCTGCGAAAACGCGCAAGTTGCAGGTGGAAAGAAAAAGGCCACTGTTGCATGCTAGATCCCACCTGAATTTAAGTTTCAAGTACAGAAGATATAGGCCTCGATTTTAACTAGAGCGGATGCCTCTTCACTGCATTTCATAGATCATTCATTCGAGAAACAATACGAAAATGTCACAGAATTTGCTCAGTATGTCGACTGTGTTATATAATATTAACAAAGATCCTGGATCTGCCATATAAATCCAGACCCCATTAAGTTTCCAAAGGGCACCGGTCCTTGTCGTCATAATTTATCCCTTTCAACACATTTCGCCCAAACTGACCCCCTGTGTGCTCTTTTGCGTCAAGTTTATGTGTCAGGTCTGTCGTTAATCTTTATGTGTCAGTCTGTCGTCATCTTTATGTGTCAGTCTGTCGTCATCTCTATGTGCGTCAGTTCTGTCTTCATCTCTATGTGTCAGTTGTCGTCCTACTTTACTGTGTCAGTCTGTCGTCCTCGATATGTGTCAGTCTGTCGTCCTCTTTATGTGTCAATCTGTCGTCATCTCCCATGTGTCCGTCTGTCGTCATTCTTTAGCTGTCAGTCTCGTCGTCCTCCTTATGTGTCAGTCTGGTCCGGATAAGACGATACCCCCAGGTCCCGTGGGCAGCCGTGTACCACGTGGCACGTTAAAGGACCGCCCTTGGCGATTGGGATGTTGTCTCAGGTCACATTCTTCTACTTTGTTGGGGTAACCGCAAGATACTTCAGTTTGATGTGCGTTGTACATGGCTGATGTACAAGTTTTCTAAAATGCATATCTATTTGCTTTTCTTTTTAACGCTTAGGAGTACTTTTCACTTTCACCATTGATGTCATGAAAAAAAACGAAATAAATGAGGACCAAAAAAAAGCCACTGGCAGTCTAAAAAAACAAGGCAAAAAAAAAACAAAATAAAAAAAAAAAACAACCCACCGATCTAGGACTTAATATTGAAGCAGTGTTCCACGTGAGCTACACCACTTATCAACCAATGCGGCACGTTGCATTGTGGACTTCTCCCTGTCAGAAGTCGCGATTACATTACCGCCCCAAACGGCGGTTCAGGAAATGCACGTGCCAGAACATGTATCCAATGATCGCAACTTCCCAAAGCCAAGAGAACAGCAGGAAAACACGTCACGTCACGTACTACGTACCGTCAAGCCCTTGAGCTGGCCATTTGAGGGATGGGGGGACGGCTCGGTGGACGTACACGGGCCCAGGATCAGTGGAGGTGTCAGAGGACCCAAGCCAGCTCGCTGTCATGCCGAAGGGAACAACGCCGAGGGCCAGAAAGGGACCTCGCGCGTTCTTCACCAGTTTCTTTAGAAGGTCGTCATGAAAGTGGACAGCTTCACTGGCAGACGGGGCACAGGACAGGTGGGGCTACCAACAAGGCACGAGCGTTCCTCAAAAACACATACAAAAACTGCGGAACACAACTGATTCCTCGCCCTCCCCCCCATGGTCAGCCATGTTGTTTAACGGTCCCTGGGCACCCGAGCCTTAACACTGTGAGGCGCAAGGGGACCCCCGCGGGTGGGGGGCCCGACCACGCGCCGCCAGACGACCAAGGGGGGGGGCAGCCCGGCACGGGGGTACCTAGGGAGATGGGGGGGGGAGATAGTTGGTGCTGTTTATCAGATTCCAGAGGGCGACTGTCTTGTGGGAAGGGGGGGGCCCTAACCACGTAGGTAGTAGGCTGGCTGTGGAGGAGGCGGGCCGAGCGCGACGAGGTCTCGCTTAGCTATCTCCTCTCTCTCTCTCTCGCTCTCTCTCCTCTCTCACCTCTCCTCTCTCCCATCACAAATTAAATCGTACTAATGTTAATATTTCTTGACCCCCCCAAAAAAAAAAAAAAAAATAATAAAAAGTTCCTTTATAAAATCAAACATTACATGTCTTAAAAATTTTTTCGAGTTACCAGTTTCCAAGATATGATGCACGGAATGCAGAGAACTTGGATTAAATCACTTTAATATCTATGGTAAATACCCATTCTCACCCATCCTCTACTTGTTTATCTTTAATTCTTAGAGTTGTAAGTAATTTGAAAGACAGGTTATTGCGCTTTTACGCCATGTTGACCGCACAATGGCAGTAACATGCGAAATTTTCGTCCCCCTTGTTTATGTATGGGGGCTTACTACTTAAAATGTTTAGATTCTCTTGCTAAGCGGGCTTATCGCCCTTTATTAATAAACATTTCGGCGTTGTGGCACCTCTCTACTCTCTCTCCTACGTCGAGCTCTCTCTCTCTTCTCTCTCTCTCTCTTTGTGTAACTGGAATGGGGGGAGGATGGGGGGGGGCGGGCGGGGGGGGGTGGGGGCCGCGAGGGCACAAACAAATGAAGCCGACACTGCTGGTTTTGTCGCATGTCGGCTCTTATCTCCCCTTGAAGGATGCCCCTAGCTTAGTTACAGACGTTTCCATAACGTTATCGGCTGTCCCTAATGGGCAAATTGTTTACTTGCTCTTCGTCATCCATGGCCAGGGTACGGCATCATTGGAGGGCGGAGCCCATGCCCTCCCATCGCCCCTCTAGCCGCCCCCTGCACTGAATCAGGTCCCTGTTTTTACCGTGGCGTGACAGAACGGGGTCCGACCCCCCCACGCCCAGGTTCGCTAACTCAAAACTATCAGTACGCAGACAGGGGAAAAAAAACAACAACTGTAACAGACCAGGGTCCTATGTTTCTGTACCACGCTGTTAAATACTGTGTAAACCTTCGTAGATATTGTCTTTGCTATTCGTTTCTTTTTCGAGGATAAGACCTTCACTACCACCTCCACAACCCCACCCCCACCTCTCCCCCAACCCCCACCCACCCCCACCTCCATCCCTACCCCCCCCTCTGTTTGGTCACCTGAGCTAACGATCGAAAGCAAACTTGCAGACATCTTTACTGATACCAAACAAGGTCAGTAGCTCCCAAGTGGCCCGGCCACGCTTTACAGTAAGAATCTCGCAATTGTTGAACTTTGAAAATTGCGGAGGAGCAGAGAGGAAGAGGAGCAGAGGGAGAGGGTTGTGGCCAGCCGGAAGGTGGTGGACGGGCAGCGGGGAGAGGGTTGTGGCCAATCCGGAGGTGGTGGAGGGCTGTCGCTGAACTATGCGTGTCCTCAATCCTTTCCGGCCATTTCCGCTCTGTTCAGTCCCTGGAAATTTGCCAGGAGAAGGGAGGACCTAGTTCGAGGCAGTTATTCTCCTCACTTCTTCTCTCTCTATCTCTCTCTATCTTCGCTCTCTCTCTCTCTCTCTCTCTCTCTCTCTCTCACACACACACACACCACACACACACCACACGTACGCACACAACCGTACACCACCACGCCGCCAGCCCCCGCCGCCCCCCCCAACACCACACACACACACACACACCACACACACACCCACACACGCAGTACGCACCCGCGCGCGCGGGCGCACACACACACACACACTACACACCACTCACACACACACCACACACACCCCACACACACAACACACCCACACGCACGTACGCACGCGCGCCGCGCACACACACACACACACACACACACACAACACACCCACAAACCACCACACACACACACACACACACACACACACACACAAACCACACACACCACACCCACACACACACCCACACACACACACACACACCCCACACACAACACCCACACACACACACACACAACACACAATCCACACACACACACACACCAACCAACACACACACACACCCCCCCAACACCTCACACACACACACACAACACGCAAACACACACTAACACACACACACACCACAACACACCACCCCACCCCCACACAACCACACACACACACACGCCCCTATCCTGTAGTGCTTTTGTCTTTCTTTCTGTCATTCAGTCTGTTTTTTTCTGTTTTCCCTCTCTCTCCCTCCCTCCCCTCTCTCGTTCACTCTCTCTCTCACTGTCTGTCTGTCTGTCTGTCTTGTCTGTCTGTCTCTCCCTTCCCTGTCTGTTCTGTCTGTCTGTCTCTCCATCAGTCTGTCTCTGTCTGTCTGTCCTATCCATTCCCTCTGCCTATCTTGTCTGTTCTCTCTCTCGCCCCCCCCCTCTCTCTCCCACGCACCCCCCCCCCCCCCCCCAACACACCCACACACATTTATACCTCCACTCATACCACCACCCATTCCATGCCCCTCACCCTACCATACCTAACCTAACCGTAAACACTTCTTACCGTTACGTCAACCCAAACCCTAACTTTAATATTGATACCAAGCCCTCGTCTAACCCTACCTTAATCCTACCCTGCAACCTAGCCGCAAACCCAGCCCACACAATATCCAATACCCCCTACACTCTAAACCCTAGCCTTAACCCCAGGAACCGTAACCCTAAAATAATTCTACACAAACCCTAACCGAACCCTAAGCCTAAACCCTAAAGCGTAATTTACACTTAACCTACCTTACCCCTACCCGAAACCCGAATCTATCACCCTATCCGTACCCTAAACTTAACCTCTAAAAGCTGACCCCAACCCTAGCCATAGCCCTAACCCATAACTTAACCCACCTCTATGGACACACACACACAACACCATACACACACACACACACACACAAACACACCCACACCACCCACACATTTCCTCTCTCTCCTCTCTCTCTCTCTCTCTCACTCTCTCCTTCTCTCTCTCTCTCTTGCAGTGCGTCTTGTCTGTCTGTCTGTCTGTTCTCCTTCTATCTCTCTTCTCTATCTCTCTATCTCTCTTCTCTCTCTCTCTCTCTCTCAACGGGGCGTGAATGGGGGTCGACATTTGACAGTACGCATGATTTTAAAATCCCCAAGCAAAATTCGATTCCCCCACTATTGCCAGATGGTTCCTATGAACAGGTTCGTACTTAAAACCGCTAAGTCACCTGAAAGGAACCCGGGAAACGTCTAGTCGTCGAAGATTTTACAAAGACGGTCCGCAAATACAGACGGAAAGCTCACTCTTATCGGAAAGAGGCGGGTAACAATGGCAAGTGGCCGCGATGGTATTAAACCATGGCCGCGTTGGTTAGGTTGATGGTCAACGGGTTCGGGCCAATGCTTCTGGTCCGCTAACAGAGAAGAACATAGGGATTGAGACGAATTCTCGCAAATAAACAGATTTTGAATCGCAGTGAGAAAACGGATTCGTTTAACTGTGGAAAGAAATGGCCGCTTTTTTCCTGGGGGGTGGGGGACCAGCCATGCGTGACTGGGACCCCGTTATGCACCGTGCATTTAACGACAGTGTTAAGCGTTGGCACTGAGGGTCCGTCATATAAATTGCTTTTACCGGTTTGAAAGATCGGTAGTGAAAGACCCAGTCTAACTTATATGTTGGATAAGCAAATTTATTTATTTAAATGTGGAAAAACCGTGTTTTTTGAATAATAGATATATAGATAACCGCGGTGTTGACGTGCCTGTATAATATAATAATAAAGTTGCTCGCGCTTCTTTTTTTGCATACATATTGTTTAGGCGTCTGAAATCGAGAAATAGTGGGACGTTTTCGTCGCTGCGTTTCTTTGTTTCGTCGAACGTATGTTTGATTTTTGTATCTGATGCATTGCTTTGGATTTCTTAAAATTTAAAAAAAAATAATGTAATTGATTGAGCTTATTCCTACGACTGGCCAATAGGCTCAATGAAACCCAAAAATTTGTAGTCTCAGGAAGGTCTGGACTACTGTCCCCCTCTCTCTCCCTCCCTCCCTCCCTCCCTCCCCCCCCCCCCCCCCCCCCCTCCCACACCACCCCCACGTAATACTTGGTTTACCCATAACACCCACTGTCCCCTATGTGCATTGTTTTGTGATCTCTTTTGCGTGCCATTACTGGGGTAGTGGTATGAAACGTCAACAAGAATCCTCGGTTTACAGCCTAGCACAATTATCGCAACAGCAACAACAACAAATGACGAACTATTATCATAATACTAATTATAAACAATGATAATAATATTACTGATCTAATAGTAATGCTAATTCATTATTGTAAGTTGTAGTCGTAGTAGGGGGATTTTAAGGTTTTTAAATAATGATGGATGCTGATGATGATGATGCTGATGATAATCATAATCATAATAAAGATCATATCAATATTAATTTTATTTATCACGCCCGTACTCCACATCCTAATAATACTAATAATAATAGTACTCTGATACAATGATGGATACTATACTAATCATAATTAATAATAATGATGATGATGAAGATGGTAGATGCTGATACATCATCTCCTTCAATTCTATCATTTGCTCGATCCTCTGTGACAGGCTGCACAATACGCCTCCTTTCGGTAGTTCATCTATTGCAGGGTCAGCGAGGCTTGGGGAGCTAAAACACGTGCAGAGTTGGCCCACAGGACATGACTGATTCTGCACGCTCAAACCCCCACTTTTCCGCCGCACGGCGCTTGCCACTAAACGGGTGCGATCCACTTGATTGCTCACCAGATCTGCTCCACTGCATATCTGAACCAACCAACGGTGTGGTTTTATTTACGCTGCAGCAGCAAATAAAGGAGGGGGAAACAAGAAAGAACAAAACCCCGCGAAAATTTCTCAAGCAAAATCACAAACTGAAAGCCACGACTGGAAAGGAACCAAAGATGACAAATAAGGACCTTTTTATTATTTTTTTATGGGGGGGGGGGGGGGGGGCGGGGGGGGGAGACGTAGTGGAGTCCTGTCAGCCGATATATGGCCGGGTCCGAGTAGAATACCGAACAACGGGCCCTTTGAGGTTGTGGTTAGTCATAGACTAAAGAGTTTCAAGGTTGCAGTTGCTTTGAACATGGAACACGCGCCTTTGGTATACTGTCGCCACATACAAAATGGAAGTGACCTGACTGCGGGCGAACGAAGCCAAGACGATTGGAATCGAGTTTTAGAACCTTACCGCCAATGACATTGACACAACAAAGCCACGACACGACACGCTGCCTTATCCCACTTGGGTCTTCAATAGGCGAAAAATTAAATCACATTACACATGTGGGACAGTACAATCGACACACAAACGCAAAAAAGAATGCAAACTGACTTATCCGTAAATGTCCATGAAGGCGGAAATGACATGAGGCCGAGGGGAAGTAGGAGAGAAACAGAGGGGGGGGGGGGGGGGGGGGTTGCGACAGGGGCGGTGTGTGAGTGTGATTGATAGGGTTGTGTGTCTAGTTTATTGGGATGAGCTGCGATATCAATTGTGATGGTTGTGGTCAATGGTGGTTATATAATACTGCGACGAAGCAAAAAATAAAGGTGTGTGTGTGTGAGGGGGGGGGGGGGGGATTTAAGGGGGGGACGAGATAAAAAAAAAAAAATTAAGATTCAATAGATGGAGGGTTGCTGTACCTATGTAATGAAGAGAGTGAAGGGGGATGTGGTGTGACACCACATACATACACCACCACACATCCCCTTCAGCCTCCCTACCTACAGTAGTTACAGCCACCTCCTCTATTTAATATTAATTTTGTTTCTCCTTCACTTAGATCCCCCCCCCCCCCCCCCCCCACACACACACACACACACACCTTTGTTTTTCTTATATTAATAATCTATCCCACCATTACCACAACCATCACAAAGATATCACACCATCCCAATACCTAGCACCCCCCCCCCTATATATCACACCCACCACACCTCCCCAGACGCAACACCCCCCCCTGTTTCTCTCCCTAATCCCCCGGGCCTCATGTCATTTCCGCTTCAATGGACACTAACGGCTAAGTCATTTATCATTCTTTTTTTCGGTTTTTTCGTTTTTCGTAATTTGTACTGTACCACATGGATACAATTGCTTATATTTTTCGCAGATGAAGACCCAAGTCACACAACAACCCCCACCCCCACCATGGTTGAAATGCAAGTGTTATGTCTTGTGCTCTTGTTTTTCAAGGTCATGGCGGACAGTTCTCACCACTCTATCTATTCCTAATTTCTGTCGCAAAGCAACAAACACTCTCTCTCTCTTTACCATGGCGGAGAGCTTGTTGCCGCAGTTCAAAGCGCCCCAATACTAACGGGAACACACCACACCACACACACCACCACCCCCCACACACCCGCCCCCCCACACCCCCCACACGCACCACACACCCACACACACCCCCCCCCACACCACCACACACAACACACACTAGAGAGAGAGCGAGAGAGAGGAGAGAGAGAGAGCCAGACGAGAGAGAGAGAGCGCGAGCGAGAGAGCGACCTCCAACACCACCCCACACCCCACCAACCCCCCCCCCACACACACCCAGAGCGAGAGCGCGAGGAGCGGGAATAGAGAGAGAGAGCGAGAGAGAGAGAGTGAGAGAGAGAGAGAGGCGCGAGTGGACACGGACACACACTCACACACACAACACCCCAACACACACACCAACACACACACACACCACAACACCCAACACAGAGGTGAGAGAGAGCGCGAGAGAAGAGAGCGAGCGCGAGACGACGAGAGAGAAGGCACCCACACCACCAACAACACACACACACACACACCACACACCACACACACCACACACACACTCTGAGCGAGAGAGAGAGATGGGACCAGCAAACAAACCCCAACCACACTCACACCCACACAACACCCCCCCACACACAACCCCACACCACACACAACACCACCCCACCACACACACACGCACGCAAGCCCCGCAGCCCGCACCCCCCCACACACACAACACATCACAAAGGAGAGAGAGAGAGAGAGAGAGAGAGAGAGAGAGAGAGAGAGCGCGCGAGCGCTGCGCGCTATGGACAACACCCCAAACACCCACACACACACCCCCACCCCCCACACACACCACACACACACAAACACACACCCACCCCACCCCGCACACACACACACCACACACACACCCAACGCACGCACCACGCACCACACACACCCCCACACTACACAGAGAGAGAGAGAGAGAGAGCGAGAGAGAGAGAGAGAGAGAGAGAGCAGAGAGGAGAGAGAATGGGACCCCACCACCCCACACAACCACACACACACACACCCCCCAACCACACACACACACACCTCACACAACCCCCAACACTACACCCACCCACCCCCCACAACCACAACCCCCCCAACACACACACACACACAGACACACACTTTTACCGAAATAGACCGTTTTAACTATCCTGTGCCCTGTCATTTACCACGAGGGAGGAACCAAATCGATGCAAATGCTGCAGATGGTCGCTT
>JAFLJL010017646.1:7793-10642 GCA_018398815.1 Conus ventricosus | reverse complement strand
AGAACAGATTTTGACGAACTAATTTCTCGATGACTGCAAATTATTTGACCAACAACGTTATGACCTGTGACGAGGATAATAAAACTGATTTTCCACCACAGACTAACATGACAAAACCCTCGGAGCTTATGTTATTGGACTGCTTCCAACCTGTACTTGCCCAGTATATCCTGATGTGTTTTTCTCTTCGGAGACAGAAAATTTAATCAGACTCTGATACACACTGTGCTTTTCTTTCTGCTACTAATGATGTTATGTTGCAAGATGTGACAACGCTAGGATTAGTTTAGTTTAGTTGAATGTCTGAACTTGATCATCTGTGCCCCACAAACCTTGGTTTTCATATGGCAATAAAATATGTTCTTGTTTCTTGTTCTTGTTCTTCACACAACTCACACACACACACACACACACACAACACCACACACACACACACACACACACACACACCCCCACACACACACACACACACACAAAACACTCACTCACACACTCATCCCCCCATCCCCTATCCCAACCTCAAAAAGACTCTGAAACTTCACAACCAAACTCAGCAAGCTCTTTACTTTCCACCACCAACGTGTCCAACCCAGAGAGCCTCTCGCGGTTGGCCCGGCGCCAAACCTGTCATGTCATGATATTCAGGCAGCAAGAGACGGGTTTGGGAGGGGTCATCTCCTACAGAAATCCCCTTCCTTCCTCTGGAACGGTTCCATGTAATAACCTCTCCAGCTTCTTTGAAGTTCCGGTCCGTAGAATGCTGCTCACTGGCCGCGCGCACCGTCTTCTTCAACGACCCGTTCAACCTCCATGATGGCTTCCTCTTGTGATGTATGTCCGTGTTGGCAGCGAGCCTGAAGAAGAATCACCTTGCGATTCCTTTTGGTCGGCGGGCTTGGCACTCGAGGCAGCGAGTTTGTTTGCATGTGGTTCCATTGCCCGCCGACTTTTCATTTACGGAGCTTTTTGGGTGGGAATTGGACGTTGGTTTGGTCCACGGCGATTTTTTTTTTTTTTTTTTTTTTGTAAGTGTGGTGGCCTTTTTGTTGTTGTTGTTGTTGTTGTTGTTGTTCTTCTTCTTCTTCTTCTTCTTCTTCTTCTTCTTCTTCTTCTTCTTCTTCTTCTTTTTTCTCTTCTTCTTCTTCCTCTTCTTCTTCTTCTTCTTCTTCTTCTTCTTCTTCTTCTTCTTCTTCTTCTTCTTCTTCTTCTTCTTCTTCTTCTTCCTTTTCTTCTTCTTCCTTTCTTCTTCTACATTTTTTTCTCAGGCTTTGCTGAAACGGACGTTAGTTTGATCAAACCGCAATTTTTTTTAGTGTGGTAGTCTTTCTTCTTCTTCTTCTTTTCTTCTTCTTCTTCTTCTTCTTCTTCTTCTCTTCTTTCTTCTTCTTCTTCTTCTTCTTCTTCTTCTCTCCTCCTCCTCCTCCTCCTTCTTCTTCTCCCCCTTCTCCTGCTCCTTCAACCCGGTCCTCCTTCTCCTCCTTCTTCTCCTCCTCCTCCTCCTCTTTCTTCTTCTTCTTCTCCTCCTTCTCCTGCTCCCTTTAACCCCCTCCTCCTTCTCCTCCTCCTTCTCCTCCTTCTTTTTCTTCTCCTCCTTCTCCTGCTCCTTCAAGCCCCCTCCTCCTTCTCCTCCTCCTTCTCCTCCTCCTTCTTTTTCTTCTCCTCCTTCTCCTCCTCCTTCACCCCCCCCCTCCTTTCCTTTTTCCCCTTCTTCTTCATTCTCTTTCTTTTCTTCTTTCTCCAAAATGTGACCCCTTCCAGTCTCTCGCTCCATCTGTTGTTTTGTCAGTGTTTGTTTGTAAAGGACTGCTTATGTACTTGCGCTTAACCCAATGAGGGAAAATATCAGAAAATGGAGGATGTTATCTGTATGTACCAATTACTGTCAGACATGGGGATGTTATTTTTTGTACCCAATTACTGTCGACTGGAGGATGTTACCTGTATGTACCCAGTTGCTGTCGATGGAGGTGTTTCTGTATGTCCCCAAATTATATCAGACATGGGGGAGTTCCCTGTTTCCCCCCAGTTACGTCGACATGGAGGTTTTTTAATGTATGTCCCCAATTTGTCAAAAATGGGGATGTTACCTGTATTCCCCGTTATTTTCAGACGGAGAATGTTATCGTATTCCCCCGTTACGTCAACAGGGGGGTTTATCGTATTCCCCAAATTACTAATTTTTACTTGGCACAAAAACAAGCACCTAGGGGGAAATCAGAAAATGTTTCGTCATGGTGTCACCCCTTGTGTATGAAAAATAAAAAACAACAACAACAACAACAACAACAACAACAACAAAAAAAACAACAACACAATGATCATTAAATATTATTTGTAGCGGGAAAAAAAGACAGTGATAATTGAGTACTTGTTTGTTTCTAATTTTGGAGAGAGGAAAAGGGTAAGGGGATGAGGGGCGTGTGAATCCCTTCCCCACAAAAAAAATTCAAAAAGGGCCCCGGAGATGCGTCCCTCTTTTAAACTTCCCGAAAATGAAGTTTGCTCTTGACTTTTCAAACGAGTCTTTAAAAAAAGTTAGGGAACCCCCCAGAGAAAGTGGGAAAAAAAGAGTCACAAGACAAAAACACAAAGCGTTTTCGACCCCTTAGGTTTCGTAGGTATAATAAAAAAATAAAACAAAGAAAAATTTTCTTCTTTATCGCTTCAGATCGCTTGGGGGGCAGCGCAAGGAAGAAGGCGTTGAATGAGAACGAGGCTGTTGGAAGGGAAATAGTGAGTGAGTCAAAGTCGTAATGATGATAATAATATTACTGATAGGAATACTAATAATGGTCAAAATATTGGGGGGGGGGGGGGGGGGAAGACAGTATCAATCTTGGTGTCAATAA